>PVLD010027122.1:0-21191 GCA_004027595.1 Dinomys branickii
GGCTTCTAGAGTTTACGATTAAATCCTGGTCCATTGCTGGGATTATGGATGAGTGCTACACTACCCTAAGATGGGTATATTGCATACAATATAAGGGAGGGAAAGAGGCTTGCTCTTTCCGTTGATCCGCCCTTTTGCTCCTGTTGCTTTTGCTGTTCCTGCTGCCATGAACTGCTGCCCTCTGCCATGTGCCACTCTGCCTTGGAGCCAGCCATGTATGAACTGAAACCTTCACAGACTGTGAGCTAAATAAACCTTTCCTTCCTTAATTCTGGGCATTAGGTATTTTGGCTCAGCAACAGGAGAAAAGTAACCAAGACACCTGCTCTCCAGTGTGGCAGTGGTAAGGTGGTGGAATCTTTCGGAGATGAGGCCTCATGGAAGGTAACAAAGTCACAAGAGCACATTGTTTTAAAGAGGAGCTCTCCTTGCCTTGGTCTTTCCCGCACAAGGCCAGTTCCCTTTCTGCTTCTCCACCACCTTGTGACACAGCCAGGGACCTTTGCCAAGACACTGGCACGGTGCTCTTTGGACCTACCAGCCACCAGAACTGTAGACTGATAACCCTATTTATTACAAAGTACCTAGTTTGGATATTTTAGTACAGCATCACAGAATGAACTAAAATAACTCAGACCTGGCAGGATCTTGCAGGCGAAAGAGAGGGGTTTAGCTCAAGTCCTTAGAGTACGAGGAGCCATTGCAAGGTTTTAATCAGGAGAATGACATATTTCTGGACAAATATGACTGTGACTATAGCAGAGAAGAGGGAGATATCAGGGAGGCATGTAGCTGTTTGTTCTTGTCTCGTTTTCCCCCCTTGAGACAGGATCTCGTTATGTAGTTCAGGCTGACTTTGAACTCACTATTTAGCGCAGGCTGCCCGCTGGCCTTGAACCCATGGCAATCCTCCTGCCTCAGCCTCCCAGTACTGGGATTGCAGGCATGCCCCACAATACCTTACTAAACTCACCTTTCCTAAGGGGGCAGCCTGGCCTGAAGTGGCCCCTCTGCTTGTATTTAGTTGGGCAGGGTGATAGAGACCAAGGTTTTGGTGCAAGCCTTTCACTAACTGACTCCATGATCTTGGATTATTTGCTTAACTTTCCTAGCTCCCTTTTCCCCATTGTTAAAACAGGAATCAGAATAGGGCGCTCCAAATGTAAGTCTAATGGTAGTAATGGCACACTTGTGCAGTGTTTACTATGTGCCAGGCACTATTCCAATCTCTTCACAAATACTATCCTATTAGCTATTTCTTGGCGCGGTGGTGTACACGTGTAATCTCAGCATTTGGGAGGCTGAGGCGATGGGGTTGCTGTAAATTTAAGGCCAGCTTGGGCTACAAAGTGAGTTAAAGGCCAACCTGAACTATATAGCAACATCCTGTCTCAAAAAGAGAAAATAATATATATATATATCCTATTTAATCATGACAACAATCCAGTGAAAAATGTACACTACTTTTATCTCCATTATATAGCTGAGAAAACTGCTGCACAGAGAAGTTAATTAACTTTCCTAAAGTCACATAAATGGTAAATTACAAAGCTGAGATTTGTAGCCAGGTCATCGGGCTCTAGTGGGTGCTGCTAACCGCTATGTTGTATCACACGCACAGCTTTCCATAAACTGCCAAGCACCCTCCACACACAGGACTTTACTTCACTGGTAGCTTGCTTCACTTCTCATAGTCGTTACGGAGGTGGTCTTTCTACCATTTCTGTTGTCTCTATTGTCTGATTGTCTATTTAATGTCTTCTACATTAACGTAGATCACAAAAATCCTTTAAAAAAAAAAGTCCTGAAAGCCTGAATGCCCATCCCAGTTTCACCTGTAAGCCAGTGGTTTAACTTTCAAACCTCAATTTTCTAGAAGAGAGAGAGTTGTAAAACTTGAATAAAAATGTAAGTCCCCAGGCAAGCAGTAAGTGTCACGATAATGAAGTTGTTTTAATCATCCTTTTGATTGTGAAAAACTCAGGAGCACAGGAGCAAAGACTGACATTCCAAACTTCAGCAACCAGAGAGGGAAGGGCTGTCATCACAAAATGTGTGGCAATACAGAACCCTAACATATGGATGGAAATATGAACCCTTGCCCATGTTGTAAAAATCTTTTTTTTGTATGAGTCTGTAGCCTTTCTTCCCATGCATAGAATTTTGAATGAGCTGGTTTCTCTCCTTACAGAAGTGGGAGACAGTGGCTCTCTGTAAGTGCAAATCAATATACTGCTTATAAATTAGATATAAAGGCCAAGGGGAAAGTGTACTTGTGAAGAAAATGCATGCCTTACTAGCTTCATCAGAGTTAATTAAAAGAATAGTTAAACCTCACTAAATGGCATTTAGTACACATTAATAAAAAATGTGACTAATAGAATTTTAGTGAAGAACTACAGCTTTAGGACGTTCAGTAACAGACCATCAAGACGGTGGGGAAATGAGAATTATTGTATACATATGTCAGGTGCTAAGTGAGTCTAGTCACTTTAGAAGGCAATTTGGGCTGGATCTGGTAACATTGGATCTGGTAACATTAATACAGCCCACTTTCCACATCTTATTATCTATCCTACAAGTAGAAATATAATACTCCCCCTTTATCATGCAGAAGATGTTCCCAACACTCTTCCCATATATATATGAAACTGTGGATAGTATGAAACCCTATACATATGTTTTTTTCTATACATACATACATATGATGAAGTTTAATTTATAAATTAGACACAGTAAGAGATTACTAACAATGAATAATAAAATAGAACAATTATAACAATAAAGTATAATAAAGTTTCCAGCACCACTACTCTTGTGCTTAGGAACTATCATTAAACAAAATAAGAGTCACTTAAACACAAGCACTGTACACCTCAGAGAGTTGATCTAATAACCAACACAGCTACTAATGGGCAGGTAGAGTCAGGGGATATAGCTCAGTGGCATAAGCACCTGCCTGGCAAGTGCAAAGCCCTGAGTTTGATTCCTAGTACCAAACAACACCAACAACAAAACAATAATGGGCAGGTAACATATACAGTGTGGATACACTGGACAAAGGAATGATTTGCATCCCAGGTAGAAGAGATGAAGACAACATGAAATTTTATAATGCTACTAAGAATGGCATGCAATTTAAAACTATTAAATTATTTCCTTCTGGAGTTTTCCAGGTAATATTTTCTGACCACAGCTAAATACAGGTAACTGAAACTGCAGAATGCAAATATGGATAAAAAGAGACTACCTCACTGCAGCTCATTATCTATCCTGAAGCAAATCACAGGCACATACCCTAGAAGGTATGTCCAAGGAGATTCAAGGCATGCTGGTGTGCAAAAACAAATAATTAGAAACAACCCAAATATCTGTCAATAGGAAAATGTCATCTTGAATTGTGGGACAGCCATTCAGTACATGCAGCTGTTTAAAAGAACGAGACAGGAAGGAAATGACATAGGTCTAAATAAACACACAGACAGCTCTCCCCCACATAGGGTTGAATGGAAATGCATGTGGCTGCCTTCTGGGTAGATTTTTGTACAACCCAACACCACCAACATAAATCAAAACAGAAGAATTGCATGTTTTCTACAGATGGGTATGCACACTTCAAGATGTAGAAAATGCTCTGAAAAGATACCAAATTGATAAGAGTAAGAAGGGAAGAAAGAGTAAAAGTGACCATATCCTTATTTGATTTTTTAGGAGGGCAGTGTGTTCGTATATGAAATATATAACTATAATTAATAATAATGATAGTATTTTCAGTAGACTAATAAAACCTATTCTACCCTTCAAACTGAAGTTCTATAGAGTTCTTTTGGGGACCTGCTGCATCAGGGAACATGAATTTGTAGTAAGCGTTGTGCTTTCCCCTAGAAACGGCATTTGCCAAGTCTTTAAGGGGCTTCTTGGCATCTTGCTGTCTCTCTGTATTGCCTTCAGATAAATGTTGATTTTACTGTTAATTTGCTCTTGTGAAAACAGAGCTCTCTGGGCTGGGGATATAGCTCAGTGGAATAAGTGCTTGCCTGGCAAGCAAAAGGTCCTGAGTTTGATCCCTAGTACCGCACAAAAAAAGAAAACAGAGTTCTCTAAGCCAAGTTAAACATCACCTCAGCCATGTCCAAACTGTCACGGATCATGTATTTCTACAATTTTAGTGCACAATATCTCCTTCTCTCTGCGGACACCTGTAGATACCAATCATTATTTAGAACAAAGAGAATCCCCTTGTCCCAGCACTCGGACCCACCCCGTGAGTGCCCATGACACAGGATGTGTGCCCCATGTAGGTGGCATTGTGGCAGAGTCTCTGCAAAGGACAAGGTCAGGGTAGTAGTCTCTGGTGCCCTGGAGTCTCTGGTCTTTAATTTTGTTGTTTTTACCTAATACTGTGAAATGCAACACGGTGTGACTATTTTTTGTGACAGTCTCCTGGTAGGCCGCAGGGAAAAATGTTTCTGGACAGTCTGTTCTCTCCCTCCACCCACCCCCCTTGTGTGTGTGTGTGTGTGTGTGTGCGCGCGCATGTGGGTTTCTTGGGAGGTGCTTACACATGCATGCACACAGCAGAGCTCTGTGGTTCGTTTCTCTCTTTTTCGGCTTATGGTTCCTGCTCTTGGCGGTTCCAGCATCCAGCCTGTCTAACCTGCTGAGCATATTTAGGACCAAAAAGAAAAGGGATTTGGAGCGGTCAGATGCAATTGAGTCCAATTCCCATTTCTGCCGCTCTGTGGCTACGTGCCCAGCAATATTTCCCATACTCAGCTTCCTTGTCCGGAAGAGGAGCACAGTCACAGACAGCTCCGACGCTGAATTCTGAGATTCTGACGATACTCACTGCCCCAAGGAGGTACCTGGTGCCCTAAATGCAAGCGTCTCCCTTTCGTGTTGACACCACCTCTTCCATTCTCTCCACTTTCCCTTAAATGGCTGTGCAACTGAAATGCATTCCAGATGTTGAATTATTTACATAAATAAAATGAAGCGTTTAATACTTTCCATTATTACTTTTCCTAGCAGCTACGTTTCAGCCAGTTGCTAAAAACCTACAGAAATAGAACCTTTTACAGGGCTCTGGAGGGGAATAAAAGACATTAGGGGTTGTTTTGTTTTGCGGGGAGGAGCACTGGGGATGAAACCCAGGGCCTTCGCACTGAGCTACAATCGCCAGCTCTTTTTATTTGTTTTAATTTTGAGACAGGGTCTCACTAAGTCACAAGTAGTTACCCAGGCTGGGCTCGAATTTGCCATCCCCCTGCCTCAGGCTCCCAAAGTGCTGGGGTTGATAAGCGTGCGCCACTATGTCCGGCTAAGACAGCAGTTTTTATTTGTAGGTGATCCTCATTTGATCTCCCCATTTCATAGTTTATGGAGAAAAATGGCCACGAGGCGGGGCGAAGAGCTCCTGTCTGTCCTGCTGGTTCAGTGAACTTGGTTACTCTCGATCTGTAAGACTTATCTTCGAGGCTCCACAGCAATTTCTTTGTTTAGTGTCTCCGTGCCAGAGATCCTAATTGCCCATGTGTTTGCTGTTCCAGTCATCATACATAAGCCGAGGTAATTAGTTTAGGAGTACTGCTTGGGTACCTGCGCCAGGACCCCACCCTGCGGCTCTAACCCACGAACTAGGAAGATGCAGGAGAGCACTTGCCTGGTCCGCAGGGCACACGGGGGCAGCAGAGAGACGCAGTTTCTGATTGTAGAGGAAACTGTCCCTCAAATCCGGAGGAGAAACGGATCTCAGGGCCACTCTGTGTCCTGGACCCGGGCGGGGGGGGCGAGAAGTTGCAATGCCTCTTATTAGCTGGCTGGCGGTAGAGCACGCCCCACGCCAGCGTCTAAGACCTTCCCAGGTGGGCCGAACTTTCTCATCTGTTTCGCTCACCCACCCACACACTGTTAGGCAATGATTGTTGCCGTTCAGGGATTCTGGGGTCAATCATGTGAAATACGATTGCATATGACTGGTATTTGAACATTTTAACCTACAAAAATGACAGTTTTGTGTGATTTAACACTATATTTCCTCCCACGTCTTCTCCACAGGAGATAGCCATTTTAGACACAAAACTAAACTGGTACTACTATATGTGTTTGTGTGTGTATCTTTAAAGCCGACTTTTAAAATGGAATGTTAGCCATTATAAATACGTGCAAACACATCTGTTTCAGAAACAAAATGTCACATTATGATGGGAGGTCCCTATACAGCTCTTCAGCTAGAGCCCTCATGGTGCTTATAGTGCCTGCCTTTCTGTCTCTAAGCAAATGTGGTGTTTATCGTGCATGGTATTGTTTATAGTTTTAAACTTTATAGAGATGAGACCAAGGCATATATATGTGCTGTGACTTTTATTGTTTACTAAGCATATATATTGCAATGTATCTATCCTGATACATGGAGCTTTTACTTACTCATTTGCCTTTATTTTTTTG
This sequence comes from Dinomys branickii, assembly GCA_004027595.1. Lineage (NCBI taxonomy): Eukaryota > Metazoa > Chordata > Mammalia > Rodentia > Dinomyidae > Dinomys > Dinomys branickii. The sequence continues at coordinate 6,448 of PVLD010027122.1, forward strand.
CTATGAAATATTGAGATTTGCTATCTACCCCTTTCACTAAACAGGTCCCCTCTGTAGCATGGACTCTGTGGCATGGACTCTGTGGCACTGGAGAAGCCCCACAAGCCAGTGCCAAGTGGAACGGGCAAATGGCAGAGGTGCAAGGCTGAAAACTGCTGTTTTGGAAAAGTCCAGACTCGCCTCTGGCATTTTTGTAGGTTAAATGCTCGAACACCAGTCATTTCACTGGGCTGAGCCCCACTAGGATGGAAGGTCCCTGTGCAGGCAGACAGCACTGGTGGTAAGGGAACGCTTGTACCGGGGAGAGGCAGATGTTTCCTTACAGTGGCATGCCTGAGTGCTGGGCTTAGGGTACTAGGGCATCCCATCCAGACCTGTGCAAGAGGGCAGGAGCATCAGAAAGCTCTAGTGGGTCCAGAGCCCGCCCCTCCAAGGTGAGTGTGGTGGTCCTCCCTTCTTAGTCGGGGATGCATTTCAGGCCCCCAGTGGATACTTGGAACGGCAGACAGTGGCCAGCCATGTATGCACTATGGTCACGTTGAATTCCCTGACAAAGAGCACCTGAGTCCGCCTGCCCTACCGTAATTCAGTCCAGGTGCTTCCTTTGCATCACTGCTATTGCACGTGGGCCATTATTACACAAAATAAGGCTCATTGAACACAAGCGCTGAGATATGTAACACTCGATATGGTAACTGAGACAGCTATCTATGGAGTATTATGTAACACAGATACTCGGGGCAAAAGGATGATTCATTGCTCAGGCGGGATGGCGCGAGATGGCACAAGATTACATTGTGCTACTCCCAATGGCATGTGATTTTAAACTTACAAATCTAGAATTTTCCACTTAATATTTTTGAACCACTAGGCGTGGTGGCGCATGCCTGTAATCCCAGCACTCAGGAGGCTGAGGCAGGAGGATTGTTGCAGCCTGGGCTACACAATGAGCTAAAACCCAGCCTGAACTGCATAGCGAGACCCTGTCTCAAAAAGACAAAAAAAAATTTTTTTTGAGCCATGGTTGACCAGAGGCAGCTATAACTCCCCTATTAAGTTTCCAGATGCAAAAGTCCAAACTTACAAGCACCCCTGATGTGTAACATATACATACACATATTTCCCTAAATACATATAATATATATGCACATATTTATTTTCGCTAGAAGAAAAGTAATTGGGGTCAAAATGACCCCTTTGGAATAGATCTAATAAAAAATAAGCCCTTGATTCTTGTATTTACAGGTAATCAGATTATTACATACACACTCTTGAAAAGTTGACCTTCACACAACTAGAGCTGGGATTTCTCCATTTGTTGGTAAAAATTCATCATGCTTTGGAATGCTGCACCACTTGACTCAAGGCCGAGCCTCAAAAACAGTCATTCAGGCATTTATTGTCATAAGAAATGTCCCTGTAAAGGAATTTTTCAAGTAAATTAGGGTGCTCCTGCCTACCATAGAAGAATCACTCGACATTTAAAATCATCTCATAGGAGACAATAGATGGAATGGGATGGAATGATGTACATAATGAGTTAGAAGATGGAAAAAAGTTTGCAAAATGGCAAGAATTACACTTCTGTAAAAAGATACACACACATACACACATAGAATGAAAGAATAAACATCAAAATGTAAGCTGATTACCTCTGAGCTCTCAGAAATGAAGGTGATTTTACTTTGTTTAGTTTGAAGCTTTTGCATATTGGTAATCCTCTAAATTTCAGATGCTGCAAGTTTATTACAGTGGTAATTTTACAAGATATTCCAAAGGTGTGAACGGCCCTCGGAACACCTGATTCTTTGCTCTTCGTCTGTCCTCTAAACTCAGATCAGCACCAGAACTCATGATGCTGGGGCTGCAGCAGTTTCTCACAGGGGAAAGGTCAGCTATGCCTGCTCCAGCCGCTGGTCCTAACTTTGCCAGCTATGTCACTTGTGATACATTCTGAGCACATTCACTAGGATCAGGAGTTACGATAGTTGGCTTGGGCTATCCATAAAAGAAAACTGAAGAGCCAGAACTCAGGTTATTTCTTTCAGTTTTTGTTTTTTATTAGTACATGTTCACACTACATAATGGTTACATTGCTTGTGGGGAGACGGTGCATGTGTGTAATGCATCTTAATTCTTTTTCCATCTCCTTCCCCTCTGACCCACCCTCTCCCTCCATCTCTTGATCCCTCCCCTTCCCGTTTCAACAAAATTTATCTCCCTGTTTCTTATTATCGATCTTTTATTTTTGCTCTTTATTCATACTTTGGGCTTATCATATATGAGAAATCACACAATATTTAAGCTTTTGTGCCTGATTTACTTCACTTAATATTGTGGTCTCCAGGTGCATCTGTTTTCCCTACAAATCACTTGAGTTTATCCTTCTTTATGTCAGAGTAGTCTCCATTGTATATAAATTCTATATTTTCTTTATCCATTCATCTGCTGACGGACATATAGGCTTCTTCCAAGATTTAGCTACTATGAGTTGTGCTGCCATAATCATGGGTATGTATGGACTCCCGTAATATGATGTCTTTAACTTTTGGGGAAAGATAACTAAAGGGCATTAATGAGGTCAAATGGAATTTCTACTTTCACTTTTCTGAGGAATCTCCATACCAATTTCTATAGTGGTCACACCAGTTTACATTCTCACTGACAGTGTAGGAAGGTTCACACCCACACACACACACACACACACACCCACACACACACACACCCTCTCCAGCATTTGTTATTATTCAATTTCTTGCTAATAGCCACTTTTTCTGGAGTGAGAAAGGGGAATCTCAGCACTGTTTAAATTTGTATCTCTAAGATAGCCAGTGATGTTGAATATTTTTTACAGTGTCAATTGTACTTCTAAGAAATGTCTATTCATTTCAGTTGTTCGTCTTTTTATTGGGACTTTTTTTGGGAGATCTAAGTTTTTGAGTTATTTATATAACAATTATATAAAATTTTCTCCCATTCTGTAGGTTGTCTCTTCACTCTGTTGGTTGTTTCCTTCCCTGTGCAGAAGCTTTTTAATTTGATATGATCCTATTAGTTGATTTGGTGTTATCTCTTGAGCCTACATGCCTGTGTCTTCAAGAGTTTTACCTATTTTATCTTGTGGAAGATTAAGTGTTACTATTTTAACATTTAGATTTTTGATCCCTTTTGATTTCAGTTTAGAATATGGGGAGTCTAGATGGTTCTATATTCAACCTTCTGCATTTAGAATGGTCAGTTTTCCTAGCACCATTTATTAAAGAGGTGATCTTTTCTCAAATGTATATTTATGGCCCGTTTGTCAAAGATCAAACAGTTGAATGTGCCAGGACCATGTGGTTTTTATCACTGTAGCTTTGTACTACAACTTCAAATCTGGGATTGTGATGTTCTCTGAGTTGCTTTTGTTGTCCAGGATTGCTTTTGCTATTCTGGGCTTCATCTGGTTCCATTTGACTTTTAGGATGGTTTTCTCTAATTCTGAAAAGACAGCTATTGGTATTTTGATTGGGATTACACTAGATCTGTATGTCAGTTTTGGAAATACAAGAACTCAGATTTGTAAGAGGAGCACTGAGTACTGCTCCTCGGGAACACTTCCCCTATACTTACAGTCAGGACATTGGCACTGTAGTGTTATCAGGAATTTGAGATAAGCTGGTCATCACACGAGTGACTGAGTAACTTTAATTACAGGCTAAAGTGAGCTACCAGCACTTCTCTGTAAATCCAAAACCTGCCCTTGCTCCCCTTTAAATGAAACAGAAAGGACAAACCTACCTCTGCCATTGTGAGTCCAGTCTCTCTTCTTTATAGTCTTTATACTATTTGAGAAGTTTGTAGTCATAAAATAGTAGCCAGGTTGATCTCCATACTGAAAATGGTAGTTCACAAAGCTGAGAGGGCAATGCATTTGAGAATAGGTCAGGTGTAAATATAAAAGCACCAAAAGAAGAAATATGATATTCTCTTCCCCAACTCACAATTAAATATTCCCTCCACCTTCAATATCACCACCTACACAAAGGCTTCCAGATCCCTTTAGACCAATGACTATCATCTCTCTAGTCCCAGATCCGGCCCTGACATTTGAGAATTTATGAATGAATGAGTGGGTGACTGAATGAATGAATGAGTGGGAGAATGAATGAGTGATACATGCGTGACTGAAAGTGAGAATGTAAACTTCATAAGTAATGCATGGAGTTTATATTCCAGTTAAGGAGATAGTTAACACACAAGGAAAATATGTAAATCCTTGATGATTTGGGTTGGTGATAACACTATAAAGAAAACACACGGGAATACATGAAAAAGTGTCTGTGGTTCCAGGGTGGTTGGAAAGTAAGGGAAACAGGAGCTGGGGATATAGCTCAGTGGAATAAGCGCCTGCCTAGCAAGCGCAGGGTCCTGAGTTCAATCCCCAGTACCACCAAAAAAAAAAAAAAAAAAAAGAAAGTAAGGGAAACAGGAAAGACCCTTTTGAGCAGACAGCATCTGAACTCTTTGAATGACTATGAAAGTATTTCTTGTGCTCCTGTCTGATATTGCCTTTTCTTGGGACAGCGAGGGAAGCTACATCTTGTTCATCACTATGACCCACCAGGATACAATGGCATACACTTGCAATTTATAGCCAAACAACCAGGGTTCAAAACCTGCCTCCACCACTTACTTACTAATTATGGGACTTAGTACAGTAGCTTGATGTCACACAGGAGCAATGACTGCTCTGGGGCACAAATCTAAGAGTGCAACTCCAGAGCCTCAGCCCTGTTAAAATGAACTTTAAAGTTCTCTGTTGCCAATGGCATGAGAGTCATTGATCCTACTGCATGAGTTCAGATCCAGATATTAATCCTAGGACCACTGGGTGTACAAGAACAAGTTCCACATTGTGTTCTTCCTGCCTGTATCCAGATATAACAAAGTTCCAGCTTCAGTTCCACTCTCAGGAGGGGTTGCTTTGAGAATAAAATTTCACTTTGTAAACTGAAACCATCCTTTCTCCCTCCATCCGATGTTTCTCTCTGAGGAAGATCAAGTAGTTCCTAGTCTAGTCAAGCCTCATAACTTGGGAGGCAAGGGTGGGTCAGTGAAAGGGGAAATGCTTTATTAGCCCTATTTTGCAAAGGCAATTTCCAGACCTAAACAGGTGAGTCATCCACAGAGATCACAGTACAGCACTCAGCCCCTTTCACCCACCTGAATTCCTTCCCGCAGTGAGGGACTTGACCTCGGAGAAACTTACTTCTAAGAAATATGCAAAGGAACCCAGGCATGCTGGTGTGTGCCGGTAATCCCAGCATTTGGAAGGCTGAGGCAGGAGAATAACCATGATTCGAGGCCAACCTGGGCTACACATAGCAAGACCCTGGCCCAAAGAAAAGAAAAATATGCAAAGAGAGTTTGGGAGTTCAGGTTGTCAGTAGTGAGAGACAGGTGCATGCTGGGTCCTTAAATCTGCATAAGGGTTGTGTGATCCCGCTTACTAAATTTTCAGGGCATAATGGCCCAAACTTCTATCCACTGAACACTTTCGTGCATTGTTTTGTTTAATCTTCCCAAGATCCTCCAGAAGGCCCCACATTAGTCTCACTTCTGGGTTAAGAAACTGAGACTCTGGAGGTTAAGACACTGCACGACCACCTAGGTAGGAAGAGCAGACACTCTGAAGCCACAGGCCTCCCGTTACCATTCCTATCCACCTAAAGCCCGTGTCTAAAACCAGGAGGAAGAGCGAGGGTCAAAGAGTTTCTCTGACACCCATGCTTACTCAAAGCCACGACCAAGAGGCTGAGCCCCAGAGCAAAGGACATCAGGAAGAGGAGAGGGTTTTTCTGGAAACAGCAAGGTAGGTGCAGATTGACGTGACAGTTGACATGGCAACCTGGACACACCTGGGAACACCTGCTCCCCCACCCAGATGGCCTGGAGCGAGGCAAGTGCCACGGCGTCACGTTCTTTCTGCTGTTATTATCTTCTGTCTTCCACAAATTAGTATAAAGGTCAGGTTCCATCGAGAGGATCCCACAGGCCCCTGTTCCCATCCTCTCCTAGGGTGAAACTTGGAGAACACTTCGGCGCAAAGGTCTCCGCTAGGACAAAGAGTGCTGCCTCTGTGGCACAAGTTAAGTGGCTTTGAGAGGTATCCCTGCCCCCAAATAGACCTTCTCCCTCATTATGGCACAGAGGCCGAAATTCCACTATCATAGCTAAGCTTTTCAGGTCCAAAAGAAACGAAACCTCTTCACCAGTTTTAACATTCCCACTCAAAGTTCACCCATTTCACTATTTCCCCACATAAAGATGTATTTTCCAGGCTTTGAGAAATTTATGAAATTTCCATTTGTCTGTTGAGTGTCTGATACATGACAATAGTTAATGCCAAGAGTAAATGACTGGGCTGGGGGTATAGCTCAGTGGCATAGTGCTTGTGTGGCAAGTGCAAGGTCCTCAGTTCAATTCCCTGTATAAGGAAGGAAGGAAGGAAGGGAGGGAGGAAGGAAGGGAGGAAGGAAGGAGAGAGACTCCAGCACCTCAATCCTGTAGGGGCTTTTTGGTTTTGTTTCGTTGTTTTCTTTTTCTTTTTTTTTTTTTTTTTTGTCTTTTTAAGACAGGGTCTCACTATGCAGTTCAGGCTGGCCTTGAGCTCACTTTGTAGCCCAGGCTGGTCTCAAATGATACTCCTGCCTCAGCCTCCCAAGTGCTGGGATTATAGTTGTGCACCACCATGCCCAGCAGTCCTGTGGTTTTTAAAGTTGTCCTAGTACAAAGGAACTGTGAGGTATAGTGCTACAAAAATTTTATATATTCTCCCTAAAGAACAAATTAATTCAGTAACATATATATATACCAGACTACGTCTATGACAATGGTCACGTGAGACTATCACAGAGCTGAAAAAGCCCTATGACCTAGTGAGGAAGCTGCTATCACTTGCTAGAACAACACATTACTCCGTGTCTGTGGGAGGCTGGTACGAACAAACCAACTCCACTGCCAGTCATATAAAAATACAGCACATGTTAGTACGTATGGTGCCTAATCCTGGATAATGCGATAAATGACTCTGCTACCACTTTATGTATTTACTACACTGTACTTTCTAGTGTTATTGTAAAGTGTGCTTCTTTTACTTATTACAAAGAAAAGGGAACTTTAAAGCAGTCTCAGACGTGCCCATCAGGAGAAGTTCTAGAAGAAGGTCTTATTATCATAGGAGATGACAGCTCGTGTTATTGCCCCCAAAGACTTTTCAGTGGGACAAGATATGAAGATGGAAGACAGTGATATTTGTGGTCCTGACTTTGTGTAGGCCAAGGCTAATGTATACATTTATGTATTAGTTTGTACAAAAAACATTTAAAAATAAAGCCAATTAATGTTGATATTAAGAAGAAAACAATAATGTTCAGCTCTCTGAGAGGAATACAGTAATTTAAAAAATTAACAAATAGCAAGGCGTGGTGGCACAAGCCTGTAATCCCAGCACTCGGGAGGCTGAGGCAGGAGGATCGTCTCGAGTTCGAGACCAGCCCGGGCTACAAAGCGAGCTCAAGATGAGTCTAGATATGCACTCCCCACTCACCAACTCTCCCACAGCAACTGCTAGGTCAACTGGCTCCGTTCACGAGAAGGGCTCTCTACAACGGTATCATTTTTCGTCTTTCATACTTTATTGTTACTATACCTTCTCTATGTTTAGATACACAAATACCTACCACTGTGTTACAGTTGTGGGTTTACAGCTGTTGATTCTGGGTACCCGGTAGGCTCTCCCAGCTAGGTTTGTGTAGGTACATTCCCTAATTTTTAGTACCTTTTTCTAGTCCTCCACAAGAACAAAAATGAAGAGGAAAGAGGGAGGACGTGAAATTGCACAGAAGGATCCCAGAAACTCGAGGAGGACACCAGGCCCGTGGAGTCTGTGCTGCTCAACCCATGAACGTGTATAGACTTCAGACTGGGCAGCACAAAGCACAGGAGGAAGAACAGCAGTGAGGACACCACCTGTCGTCTCAGCCTGGACTTCCTCTGCCGCAGCCTCTTCTGTTTAGGGCCTGGGCCGAGCCGCCAGCGGAGCGCTCAGCACACTGCAGCTTCCCCACACATCTTACTGGTTCAAACATAGTGATGCTTTTACTTTAGAAAATGAAAGCAAAGTAGAGCTGAACTCCAGAGCAAAAGACACCAAGTCAAGGACAGGATTGCTCTGAAAACAGCAGGCGGGTGTGACCTCAAAAAGAAAAAAGAAAATAAAAGCCATTATTTATTATCCCACCCCAAGAAATAATAACTGAAAATGATAACTGATATTCACTGAGTAATGATCGTGTACCAAGGACTTTACATGATCTAGCTCATGTCATATTGACTTTAACCACTGTCAATATTTTTATTTCTTTTCATTTTTATGTGTATGTAATACAGATATTTTTTCAATAGGTGTACTATGCCCTGTATATGTTTCTTCTTTGTTTTTTCCTTACTATTTTTCTTATTATCTTCAAAGCAGACCTGTGAGGTACCTGGCTTTTTCCTCCCAGGTTACAGTGATTATTCAACTTTTTTTTTTGGGTACTGGAAATCGAACTCGGGACCTTGTGCTTGCCAGGCAGGTGCTTATGCCACTGAGCTATATTCCCAGCCCCCAGGTTCCAGTGAGAATTGCCTGAGATCATCTAGCTGGTACAGAGAAGGGCTGAGTTTGAACCAAAGCAGAACTGACAGTAACACCTGTGATTTCACCCATTGCCTGCTCTCTCCCTGCTTCCCAGGTATCCTTCACTACAAAATGTAAATGAAAACAGACAGACTGAATGTTCCCAGGGGATCCTAAAGACTGGCGTTTAACAGCGTGAGGCCTGGATGTGTACAAGATATGGTAATTGCTGTTAATCTTCAAAAACAGCCTTGATTTATACCCCTGTGAGGACAGAGACGGGTGACACCGAGAAATGCAATTGCAAAGATGCAGGTGGTGCCAGGGCCCATCTGAGATGCCACTATGGGAACCAGGGACCAAGCTACCAAGAACTACCCTCTGCTGAGCATCACTTCTGTGACCACCTGACCATTGCTGCCTAGGAGAGGACAGAACGTGCCAATGTCGTGAGTGTAGCGTTGCAGACAAAACCCAAGGTGTCCAGTTAAATCTGAATTTAGTTAATCACCACCAATATTATAGATACATGTGTACACCTGAGTATGACAACATGCTCATACTAAAATATTATGTTCCTTATCAGAAATTCAGATTTAACTGGGCAGATTTGGCATTATTCATTGTTTATGTGAAACCCAAACTTACTGAGTGTCCTGCATTTTTGTTCGCTAAATATGGCAACCGGAGCGAAAGGCTTTGTGTTTATTTTATTTTACTATTTCATTACTTTCCCTTTTCCCTTCATCCCCCAAGTATACTGTTGTTCTTTCCCACCATAAGCACAAAATTAATTCTAATTCATATAAATCTATCTAATGGCCCTTCTACTTGTTCATATATGTATGCACTGGGAAATGTGTCCTATTGATTTGTGTGTTTTTTAAAATCCACACAAATTAAATTGTAATATTGGAAATCTCATTCTGCTCCTACCTTTGTTTTTACAAACACATGTTTCTTGAGCTCATCCATGTTGCCACCACAAGCCTGGATTTTTAGTTCTGGATTTTAAGCGACAGTTCATTGAATAGAGGGGCCAGGCTTCACTTGACAGTCCCCCGGGTGTCAGGAACATTCATAGCTTTCGCCTCCTGATTTCTACAGAAACTTCCAGGTTAAACTGTCCACACATTCAATGGGTGTCAAGTGAATCTCACTGTATTTTTAGAGTCATTAGTGAGCGTGAATACAGTAATTCTTCTTACGTTTATTAGCTATCTGGGTTTCACTCTTCTCGAACTCTGCTTCACACTCTTTGGTAATTTTTCCATTGGATTTCCACTCTCTCTTACTGCATATGTACAAGAATTTCCTGTAAAGTCTAGAAAGTGTCCTATAATGGAAATGTAAGGCGAGACACATATGTAATTGAAATTCTTCCAATATACATTTAAAAATAAAAGCAAACAAGTATAATTAATTTTTGCAGTATACTCTATTTAATCCAATATATTGCCTAAATATCGTTTCAACATGTAATCAGTATAAAATATCATGGATATACATTATATTCCTCTGTGCCTGCTAAGACTTTGAATTCTGGTATGTATTTCACACTTACAACTCATCTCAATTGGACTAGGTCACTTAGAAAGAGTTCAGTAGCTACACTACCTAGTGAGTGGCCATTGTATTGGAGAATCCAGTCTTAGAATCTAGACTCTAAATACTAATTTCCTTTTGGTTTTAAAATACCATTTTGGCTTTAAATGTACATTCCGGGTCCACCCATCAGTTAATTTTGTTTACGAGATCCTTGTTTAAATAATATTCTGATTTTTATGTGACTAAGCATATTATTTTCCCTAAAATTTTTGACCTCTTTTTAAAATTCATATCCATGAAAAAAAGACCAAAAAAAACCCCTCATATCCATGTCAATAGATCCAAGGTATAATCTTATATTTTTCTTCTGTTACCTTTATGGCTTTTATCTTTCTTAGAAAGTTCTCCAATCCATTTAAGGACCTCGTTTGATAGTGTAAGACGTAGAGATTGAACTTGGTTTTACTCTTATAGGGTGAGTTGGCTTCCCCAACACCATTTGCTAAACTGGGTCTCCTTTTCCTACTCATGCGTGCAGCCATTTCTATCATACATAAACCTCCCATATATATGTGAGTCTATTATTGAGTTTTGTGTTTAATCATCTGAGTAATCCTGGTTACAAATATGATAATTAAATTACAGAGATTTTGGATAATTTGGGTGATTTGAATCCAGGGACGCCTGATACTGTACAGTTAAAATTGTATTTGGCTCCATGTATCAGAAACCACACTACAATGTCTGGAACACAAGGGATTATTTTTCTCATATAACAAGAATTCTGGAGACAAACTGTCCATTACAAGTATGGTGGTTCCATGATGCACCAGGGATTCGTGCGCCTTCCTGTCTTGCTGATCAGCCATATTAACAGGTGGCCTTTATCTTCTTTCTAGCAAGATGGCTGCTACACCTCCCAGAATCTGTTCTCGTTTCAAGAAACGAGGGGAAAGGAAGAAAGCAAAAGCAAAGAACTGTGCCAGCCAAGCCTGTGCCTTTTAATCAGGGAAAGACTTGTTCTCTCCGAGTGGCATCCAACAGACTTCTACTAGCATCTCCTTGTCCAGAACTACATCCCATGGCCATGCCTCGCTGCAAGAGAATTTGGGAAATGGTGGGCTGCTTGTTATTTTTTAAGCTGAACATAACGTTACCAAAGGAAAATGCAGGTTCTGTTAAAAAAAAAATGGAGTGGAGAATGAATATTGAGGCAGATGTCGGAGTAAGTTCATGGAAAAACAAATGACCCTTACCCAACAGGCTATCTTGTTTGCCAGGCCACTAACTTTGTATGTTCAGTGTTATAGTCTTTTCCTTAATCCTCTCCCCAGCCAATTGCACAAACTTCAGATTCCATAAAACTTGACTTTACCCTGCTTGGCATCTGGCATTGCCACATATGCCGACGCCCACATTCTACTTACTCCTTTGGATTTTTCTGCTTGTGCAGTGGAATGTGCAAAGGCGAGAGCACACTTCTAATTAGGTCTCCCAGGACTGACGTTTATCCTTTTGGGATCTGGACAAGGGCCTAAGAAAGTGTGTCATTTTAAGAAAACTACAATAATTAATAACAGCTATATATTCTTTGAGTGCCTAGAGTGACCCATGTGTTTTCCTCAATAAATTCTTACAACAAATTTTTTGTGGCTAAGAGGGGCTAAGTCACTTGTCCCAGGTCAGAGAGTCTCTCAAGGGCCAAATAAAGATGTTAACCTAATGGCGAATCTTTTCCGTGCTTCCCACTACACAATGATGAGAAGTTTCTTGAGAGCTTTGGGACCTGTGTAGGATCGTGATATTTAGCAATAAAAATGCAGGTCAGAAATAAATAGGGTTTGGTTTTGTTTGGTGCAAGGATTATTTGCTGTTTACCTGCAATTCAAATTTAGCTGGCCATCCTGGATTTAATCTGGTGGACCTGCCTTTTACAGATAGTTGTGAGTGCTGTGAAATGGAAACTACACAGACTATGTACATACTTTTTCGAAGAGTTCAACAGGATGAACTGTGCAAAGTTCCTACGCCTTGGTGAGGTTGAACCCTGTAGTGCAAGGCATCAAGTTTTGGGTTTACAGTCCTGCCCGGGTTACCTAAGTCATATTCCTTCTCTCTGGGGACAGCTTCCCTTTCCGTTGGGACACGGGTGCGTGACTCGGCATCCTGCGACAGTCTGACAGCTCCGCCACCCGTCCTGCTAGAGCCACCATGTCAGCTCCGTGGTCCCTTCGGCTGTTTTCAGAGGTTAGGATTGCTGTGGCGGCTGCTGGTGATGACGTGGTGAACAGCTGAAATGTCTTCAGATGTCTGGAAATGAAGCTAGGCCTCAAAACTATGTTCTGCTTCCATTTAGTCCTGAAAGATACTCCTCCTAAAAACAGAAAAGGAGGTTCCACGATCAGATAAGTTTGGGAAATGATTTAATGTGTGTTTACTTATCCCACATGTCCCTCAGTGCGCAGTGAAACGCCGGCATGTGCCCTGTTTAACTTTACCGTCCACTCCCCCAGCCTTTTGGATGGGCTCCCCTGTTGCAAACACCCCATCCAGTAGTTATCCTGTGGGACTCACTTGAGAGAGCGAGCTGCAAGACCTAGGGCTACTGTTGTAACAAGCTGTCTGAGACAATAAACCTGTTCCTGCTCCCAGAGTGCCTTTAGAGCAGGATGGAGAGCCACGCAGAGCCTGGGCTTCAGAGAAATGCAGCCGAGTATTTCTTTGATGACCTTTCCTCTTTAAGTTAACCTTGCTTTCTATCTGGATGTGGCTGGAGAACCTGGGAACTGTGTGAGTCGAGGTGGGCACCAGGAGGAGAAAACTGCCAATCTCTGTCCTACCATTTCCTCCTGAGGGACCTTCAGTGACTTTCCTAGCACATTCCTTACCTTTGCTGAGCCTCACATTCCACATCTAGAAATCAGGCAGTTATAGCTCCCGCATGAGGGAATGAGGTGGCTTAGGAAAAGGTCTTACAGGTCCCTCATGCACAGGAGGTGCTCAACGTAACTGTGTTCCTCTGAACAAGTTGAAGCAAAGACAGAAATGGCTCTGTATGAAAAAGACTAGATCTGCCGGGGCTCATTGGCAGCCTGGAGTATTGATACGGGAGAGACACAGCATAGGATGTCCTCATACGCGCAAGCCAGGGCACACCAAAAGAATGTGGCTCAGACAAGAAAACCCTCATCAAATCCTAAGGCCAGTGCTGGTAGCCAGACTTGAGGTTGGGTAGGGTGGCACAACAGCCAACCAAGGCCTCCCAGATGCTGAAAAGAGCTATGAAAGACCCATTCACGGGTCAGGTTTCTCTCTGAGCTTCAGCAAAGGAGGCAACGCCTGCCTTCTCCATGATGGAAATGTAATGTGGGAGTGAAATGCAGTTTAAACGGGACAAGGCTTTACTGGACTCTAATAAAGCATCCAGTGGAACACACCCGCACAGATAAAATTGCAAAGTAAAACAAGTATAGAGCTGTTCCGTGGCACAGAGTCGATGTTTATGGAAGGGGTGTGCATGGACTCAGGGAGAAAAAAAGTTCATTCTCTAAATCAGCTAATGGGCCCTACCTATCTGGTTGCTGGAAAATTCCACCTTGGTCATGTCTTTGAGAGGCCCTCTTCTCTCTAGGGTTATGCAAAAGTCAAAGCTTGTACCATCTAGAAGATTCAGGGAGGATCCTGTGCTTGACTCATGGACAGTACTCCTTGGTCCCAGCCTAACTAGAATGCGGCATGCCTACAGTCTTTGAGCCAAGCTTGAGTACAAGGGACCTTAGTCCAGGCCAAAAGGCTCTGTGCCTAGGGTCAAAACACCCTCAGTTCAACACATAATCATTCCCAAGACACCAAAAGCCAGCACCACTTTGCTGAATCCCATGACATTTCTCTGTCCTGTTCTTCCTCGCCTCTGGGGAGTGTGTCACATCTGGGGGAAGAGCATCGCTGCTCTGCTATCTGAGCAACCCACCAGGATTGTAACCTCAGTCCCTATAAAAAAAAAAAAACTAGAGGGGCAAAGTTTAACAAAAGGAAGACAGTTTATTTGTACAGAGGAAAAGCTAGGGAGAGGAAAGAAGATAGATAGGTACCCTATAAGATAAGATAAGATAAGAAACGGGATTCCAGAAAGATAAAGGGCTCATGGGCCCTTTGTTCCTGGCTGCTTTTATAGGGTGGTGAGTGACCCTTCCCCCTGCCACACACACACCTGGCACTTCCGTAACTGGATTGGCTTCTAGGTACCTCAGCCTAATGTCATTTCTTCGGGTGGTCTATGTGCAGCCTCTTTCTGTCCGTTTGTTTACCTGTCCTTGACCTACCTTTAAAGGCCTCATCTTTGAGGTGGGGAGCAAGTTGGCAAGGGGTGCCTTACTCAGTTAGCTGAGAGTTAGTAAGGAGGCATGTGGAAAGCTATTGCACTGTATAGTGACCCTAGAGTGAATAATATAGTGACTCTAGAGTGAATCCACACACACACACACACACACACACACACACACACACACCTGTTAGTGCATAGGTGTGGGTC
>PVLD010027123.1:0-21198 GCA_004027595.1 Dinomys branickii
TCTTCCTCCCCGCTCCCGGCGTTTGGGGCCCTCCGCGCGGCCCGCCCGACACGCGCGAAACGTGGGATTGCCGGGCGTCTCCGCCGCTAACAAGCCGATCTCTGTCGGGAGTCGCCGGGGGGCTGCACCGGCTCGGGAGGCCGGAGGGACCGAGCCGGCTGCGCTCCCACGGCGCTTGGACCGAGTCAAGCTTCCTCCCCGCGCGGATCGTCCCTGGCTCCCAGCGACTGGGGCTTTCCCACGTCTCGCCCCGGCAGCCTGGTCCGCCCTACCACATCTCCCCCGGCATCTCAGAGAAATACGCCCAGTTTGAACTTCCCAGCCTAGGTCCCGGCATTCACGCTCGCCAAGTCTGTCTCGAGCTGGTGGTGTTTATTAAGGAGGATCGCTCCCTTGCTGCTCACCTGGTCGCCATCTTCCCATCCACCGAAGCTGACAAGTCACAAGTTCAAGGAGGAAAGGTTTATCTCAGCTCACAGTTTGCAGAAGTTTCAGTTCATTATTGCTGCGTTCCCAGGGAGGGCAGTGTGGCAGCGGGGCCTCACAGAGGAAAAACAGCCCATGCTGAAGCAGACAGGAAGCAGCAGCATAAAGCCCTTGAAATAATTTTAAATATAGTATTAAACTATAAAAACTTTTCAAATATGTTCAGCTAATATGTAAGCAAAATAAATGTTGAAAGCCTCATGTGCCTTTAGAATTTCCTGCTAATATGTTTTCCAGTGTCGTATATCCACTGTCCTAAAAACATGACAAACTCTTGAGAAAATTATACAGAACTTAGTAAGACACACATGCTCTAAAACACATCATACAGGAAACCTAATTGCTATAGAAGCACAAATGAATGAAAATAAAGTATTGGACCAATTAAGGCTCACCCAGAAACAGACAGCACAGCCCAAATCTTCAGCCTGGTGAGGCCAGATGCAGCAGGTGTCCTGCATCTGAGGGAAAGTCCTTAGTGACACACTCCACAGGGCAACAGTAGCAATTGTCAACATGAAAGGAGGCAGGGCTGCCAGGGAGGAAGCCTGGCCTGGAGGCATCACTTTTGAGTGGGCCTCTGCCCAGGTAAGGCCCGCACTGGTGCTCTGCCCAGCAAAACTTTCCAAGCAAGGAGCCCGACCTGGCGATGCCATTAGAGCATCTGCACCAGTGAGACTTTCTGCCAGGGAGGGAGCCCGGCCTGGGGTCATCACTTTTGAACAAACCTCTTGCCAGGTGAGGCCTGTGGTTGCACTCTACCCTGCACCTTTAGGCAGGCAAGGAGCTCAGACTGGGAGGGACCGTCCCTGTTGGTGGTTAAGGTCTGCAGTGTGGAAACATCCTCAGACTCTGTGGTACTCAGGGTTGGGAGGAGAGACGCCTACTCTCCCCTGACCAGCTACGTGAGGATCTCACAGCAGCAGCCCTTCCTAGCCACAATCAGCTTCACGGTTGGGGCCTTAACGCTTCCCATCCATGGCCTGGAGACCTTGGTACCAAAGGCCAACTTTCCCCTACCATCTCAAGTGTGGTCTGAGCCATGCACCCCTGGCGCTCCTGGGCCCAGCGGTTCATGGTCTGCTACCATCTTGGGATAAGTTTGATCTCCAAGTAAACTAGGGTGGCTACAGTTCTTTGTGGAGCTCAGCACTTGTCATCTGACATCCAAATGACAAGACATAGGAGCAAAATGCAGCCTCAGAACTCAACTCCTCCCAGAACAAGTCAAGAAACAATGATATAGGAGATCTAGGAAGCCACATACCTGCAATTTCTAAAATAATTGCATCTGAAGTAAAGAAACAAATCCATCAGGCCATAGAAGAGATTAAATCAGAAGTAATTTCTCAGGCAAAAAATGAGAATAATAATGGAAGAAATGCTCTGCACATATAGTGAAGAAACAGATAAAAAAATAGAAGATCATAGGCAACAAATGGAAACATTACATGAGCAAATTAGGAATGAATTAGAAGGCATGAAACAGAATCAAACAGATTTCCAGGAAATGAAAACTTTCATTGAAAGCTTGCAAAACTTCACTTGCAAGAAGCTGAAGATAGAACTTCAGATCTTGAAGACAGCATGGCAGCTAGTGACCATGAAAGGAAGGATCTCTTAAAGTCATCAAGGATCCAGGAAAAATTAATCCAACACCTGCAAAAAGAGGCAAAAAAATAATATCCAAGTAATAGGAGTTAATGAAACAGCAGGAGGCAACACAAATGATATAAAAAGAATATTTGCAGAAATAATAGCAGAAAATTTCCCAAGGACGTTAAAAGATACTGAAGTGCAGTAAACAAGACATATAGAACTCCAATGAGCCATAACCCAAATAAAATCACACTCAGACATATAATAGTCAAGATCCCAGATAGCCAGCGAAAAACACAATATTAAAAGCTGCTAGAGAAAAGAAACAGATCACCTATAAAGGAAAGACCATCAGAATCACAGAAGACGTCTCAACAGAAACCATGAAATCAAGAAGAGCTTGGAGCAAGGTATTACAAATTCTGAGCCAAAACAGCTTCAAACCCATACTGATGTATCCTGCAAAACTATCCTTCAAATTCAATATAAAAATAAAATATTTCCACGACAAAGAACAACTGAAGAACTTCAAGAGTGCCATAGCAACATTACAAAAAGACAAAAAGGTATTCTAGACAGAGACAAAAGAGGCCACAATCTCAAGAACAACAACAGAAAGGAATCCTCAAACAGAAAAAGCAATTAAACAGAAAGCAAATGTAGGAAAGCAGAAATAAGAAAATAGCATGACAAGAATAAGCCAACATATAACAGTTATAACCATTAATGTAAATGGCCTCAATTCACCAGTCAAAGAAATAGATTGGCAGAGTGGATTAAGAAACAGAATCCCACAATATGCTGTATACAGGAAACACATTTTACTCAAAAGGAAATCCACACACTGAAAGTTAAAGGATGGAAAACAATTCTTCATGCAACAGGTTTCCAGAAAAAATGCAGGGGTATCTATTATGTTTGCAGACAATGTAAACTTGAAGCCGAAAACAATCAAAACAGATAACGAAGGCCACTACATACCAGTTAGGGGAAAGTTGTAGAGGAAGAGATAACAGTCCTAAACATACATGCAGCAAATACTGGAGCACCAAACTTTATAACTCAAATCTTAACAGATGTGAAAAACCAAATAATAACACTATTGCAATAGGGGATCTAAATAACCCTTTGACAGAAAGACACACAGGTCAACTGGACAAAAACTCAGCAAAAGAAATAACAGACCTGAAACAAAAGTGTGAACAAATGGACTTAGTAGAAGTATACAGAGTATTCCACACCTCAACATCAGGATACACATTTTTTGCAGCTGCACATGGGTCTTTCTCTAAAATATACCACATTCTAGCCCATAGATCATACTTACTAAATGCAAAAGAATTGAAATTATCCCATGCACACTATCCAACCAAAGTGCAATAAAATTGGAAATTAATAACAAAGGGAATTCCACAAACCCAAAAAACACTTGGAAATTAGACAACAACCTCCTGAACAACCAATGGGTCACACAAGAAATTAAGGAATAAATTAAAAAATACCTACAAACAAACAAAAATGCAAATGCAAACTACCAGAATATGTGGGATGAAATGAAAGCAGGCCTCAGAGGGAAAATTATAGTGATTAACTCACATATAAGGAAAGCAGAAAGAGAGAAAATAAATAGCCTAATGCTGCACCTCAAACATTTAGAAAAGGAAGAACAAGTCAAGCCAAAAGCCAAAAGAATAGAGGATATTATAAAGCTCAGGGCAGAAATTAATGCAATTGAGAACAAAACACTACAAAAAATAAGTGAATCGAAGAGTTTGTCTTCAAAAGAATAAATAAAATTGATAAACTCCTAGCCAACCTTAACAAAAAAGAAAGAACTCAAATGCATGCAATAAAGAATAAAAAGGATGAAATCACTAGAGATCCTACAGAAATTTCAAAGATCATTAATACCTACTTTGAAAATCTTTACTCCCGAAGGATAGAAAACTCAGAAGAAATGGACAGAGTCCTAGATATGTATGAATTACCAAAGTTGAACCAGGGAGATATAAAAATCCTGAACAACCCAATATCAATTAGTGAGATTAAGAATGTCAATAAGAACTTGTCAACAAAGAAAAACCCATGCCCTGATGGATTCAGAGCAGCATTCTATAAAACATGGAGAGAAGGTTTATTGCCAACAATCCTCAAAGCTCTTCAATGAAATTGAAAGGAAGCAATTCAATCCTAACTCATTTCTGGAGTCAAATATTATACTGATACCAAAACCTGAGAAAGACCCCACCAAGAAAGAGAACTATAGGCCAATCTCCCTAATGAACATAGATGCAAAGATTCTCAATAAAATACTAGCAAATATAATGCAGCAAATCATAATGAAAATTATACAAAATGACCAGGTTGGGTTCATTCCAGGAATGTAGGGATGGTTCAATATTGGCAAATCAATTAATGTAATACACCATATCAATAGAGCCAAAGACAAAAACCACATGATCATCTCAATAGATGCAGAAAAATCTTGACAAAGTCCAACATGCATTCATGTTAAAAAACCCTAAATAAAATAGGAATAGATGGCCTTTACCTCAAGCTGATCAAAGCCATCTATCACAAACCAACAACCAACATCATATTAAATGGACAAAAACGGAAAGCTTTCATTTTAAAGTCAGAAACAACAAAAGGATGTCCACTATCACCACTACTGTTCAACATAGTTCTGGAAGGATTAGGGAGAGCAATTAGACAAGAAAGAGAAATAAAAGGAATAAGGATAGCAAAGAAAGAAGTAAAACTATCACTGTTTGCAGATGACATGATACTATACACGGAGGACCCCAAAAAGTCCACAAGAAGACTCCTTGAATTAATTGACAAATTCAATAGAGTAGTTGGTTCAAAGTCAACATCCAAAAATCAATAGCATTCCTATACACAAACAACAGACTGAGAGAAAAATTAAGGGAACAATAACTTTCACAATATCATCCAAGAAATTCAAATATTTAGGAACCTATCTCACAAAAGAAGTAAAAGATCTATTCAGTGAAAACCACAGTACTCTGAAAAAAGAGATTGAAGAGGATTTTAATAAATGGAAAACCATTCCCTGATCATGGTTAGGAAGAACCAACATTGTGAAAATGGTCATACTACCAAAATGGTTGTACAGATTCAATGCAATTCCCCATAAACTACAATTAGCACACCTCACAGATCTAGAGAAAACATTCCATAAATTCATCTGGAACCAGAAGAGACCCAGAATAAAAAAAGTAATCCTGGGCAACAAGGACAAGTCAGGTGGAATCACAATCTCTGACCTGAAATTATACTACAAAGCTACTATAATAAAATCAATCTCATACTGGCTAAAAAACAGACCTGAGGATTAATGGAACAGTCTGTAAGATACAGCCAAAACCACAAACATACTCAGCCACCTAATATTTGACAAAGGGGCCAAACAAGTTCACTGAAAGAAAGATAGCCTCTTTAATAAATGGTGCTGGAAAAACTGGCTTGCCTCTTGCCAAAGACTGAAAATAGACCCAAGTCTATCACCGTACACCAACTCAAGTCAAAATGATCACAGATCTCAATATTAAAACAGAAACACTAAATCTATTGGAAGAGAAAGTAGTTAAAAATCTTGAAGACATAGGAGTAGGCAGAGAGTTCATGAACAAAAATCAAACTGCAAGGGAAACACTTCAAAGACTCGACAACTGAGACCTTATCTTACTCAAAATTTTTGCACATCAAAAGAAATCACCAGCAGAGTAAAAAGAAAACCCACAAATTGGGAAAATGTCCTAGCTGGCTGTCCCTCAGACAAAGGTCTTCTATGTAGAACATACAAAGAATTAAAAAACATGAACCTGTCCAAATTCAAAGACCCAATCCTAAAATGGGCATCTGAGAGGAATACACACTTCTCAGATAAAGAAATTCATCTGGCAAATAAATATACAAGAAAATGTTCAACATCTTTAGTCATGTGAGAAATACAAATTAAACCACATTGAGATTTCATCTCACCCCAGTAAGATTGGCCATCATCAAGAAATCATCCAACAACAAATGCTGGTGAGGCTGTGGAGAAATAGGAGCTCTTCTCCACTGCTGGCAGGAATGCAGACTGGTGAAACCACTGTGGAGATCTGTTTGAAGATTCCTCAGCAAACTAGGTCTAGAGGTCCCTTTCAACCTAGCTATTCCAGTTCTGGGTATTTTCCCAGAAGATCTGAAAACATCATATCATCATGATATATGTGTACCTATATTTATAGCAGTTCAATTTGTAATAGGTAAATTTTGGAAGTAACCCAAATATCCATCCACAGAGGACTGGATAAAAAAGCTGTGGCATTTTTATATAACGGAATATTATTCAGCTATAAAGGAAGACAAACATGAGGATTTTATAGGCAAATGGTCACAATTAGAAACCATACTCATAAGTGAAATAAATCAGAGGTACATATGCAAGCAATGTATTGTATCACTAGTGTAAGAACCTGAAAGTGAGAATATAAATTATTAGGTAGAAAGGAAATTTCTCAGAAGTAAAGAGCAAATGGGATGATGGGAAGGAGAACAGGAACAAAGTGATAACTATGTATATATGTATGTATATGCAGGATGGCTAACATGGATGTACTACTGCCTTATGTCTCTGTATGTCTATATGTGTTTTCCTGAGCATATACTTTGAAGATATCAATATGTAATACAACAACCATTGTTAATTTCCTGTCACTTTGTCTATAATTCAGTTTTGATTGCACTGTTCTTGTGCTACATTGTGTCTGTTTGTTAATGTTTTCGTTCATTTCCTTTTGAAAATAAAATTTAAAAATAAGAAAGGAGGCTGGGAGAAAAACCTTTGTTTGCTCAGTTGGTTGATTTGGTGTGTTTTGTTTTGTTGTTTGTCTGTTTCTTTGTTTGGGGACAGAATCTAGCTAAGTCACTAAATTGCCCAGGAAGGCTTCAACTTGCGACCCTCCTGCCACATTTTCTTGGACTGGGCGACCACACCTGGCGGAGTCTATAAACAGGTGCTGCAGGTCTTGCTTAGACTAATCTGTGGGCTAGAAGAGCAAAATCCAAAAACATAGTGAAAAAAAATAGAATATGAAACAAGCCAGCAATGGCTCAGTGTCTGGGTCAGGAATGCACCATGTGTCCGGCAGGGTGCTGTCCCTACATTTCAAGCAGGGCCTCAGAAAAACTTGAAATTTATGCCTTACAAGTAGATAGAGGAAGACAAAGAGGCTAAGAAAGAGAAAGAGCGTGAGGAAAGGAAAGTATTGTCATTCAAAATTAGCCAGCGCCCAGGAAGGGACTAAGAAAGACAGCCATTGGAATTGAAAAGATCTGAAATAAAGCCTTTTCATTTCATCTCAACTTTAAATCATAAAACAGATGAAGAAATCATTTAAGAGAGAATGTTGATGATCTTCAGCGTGCTAAATGAAAATGTAATATCCAGTTACAAATAAATAATTTATGATGGAACCAAAACAGACAGACATGAGACAAGAGCCAAAAATTAGCAATAAAACCCAAATCATTAAAAGATATTGAAATAAATAGCATGATCATACAAATGTATGTTAAATAATCAAAACTTGGTAATCAAAACTCTAGATCTTTTCTAAGAGGGAAGTGAAAAATGCTGAAGACCTCACCCAGGGTGCTGAATAAAATGATGCAACAAAAACACACGGAACCTGGCAAGTAAAATGCTAATAACTCTACTGATCACAACACAACACTAATAGAAATTCCAGGAAAAGAAAATGATGTTTTCTTGTTAGCACATGAAAACAACAGACCAATTTCACTCCACACAATTTTAAAATCCTGAATAAAATATTAAAAATGTTAAGTCTAACAGCATTTATAAAAATGCATTATGGCCAGTAAGTGTTTATTTAATAAGGAGCTGTAGGGATATTTCAGAACTTACATATACAGTGAGATACTAAAAAGAAATTTCTCAGTAAATTTTGTAAAGCACTTGCAAATTTTAATATTTACACATGGCAAAATCTTAGCAAGTTAAGAAAAGGTGGAATTTCCATATCCCAACTACAAGTGTCAAAGCCCTTAGAGAGACTCAGTTAGAAGTAATTACTTGAGCAGCAGCAATGAAAGGAGGATGCCTGCCATCGTAGTGTTCTCACTTATCAATGTCATACAACAGAAAAAGAAATTATAAATAGTATCATTATTAAAGAAAATGGTAATTTGCAGATTATTTGCATGGAAATATCTGACTAAGCCATGGACTATCAGAAAATTTTAAATTCACCAAAATTACTTTTTCTAATAGCCACATCTGAAAAATGTGTTTATAAATCACAAAAACCAAAATATTCACAATGGCAGCCAAAATTCTTAGATCCTCGGTGAAGTTTAATAAAAGATGTACAAGAATTTCATAGAGAAAATTTTAAAATCCTATTAAAGGCCATAAAAATTAAATAAGTCAGTAAATGAGAGCTTTACGCTTTGTGGGCAAGAGGACTCAACAGCATAAGGAAGTCAATTTTCTTTTAACATTATGCAAAATTCAAATCCGTTTTAATCAAAATCTTGTCCCAAGATTTTCACATAATTTGACAATATGATGTAAATTTTTGAAAGTTAAAATCTGGAATATAGACAAGGAAAACATTTTCTTCTGTGTAAGATATCAACTCAACATTAGAATTATCTTATACTTCTCTTAAGAGGTATACAAAGTAAGAAGCAAAAGGTAAGGAAAAGAAATAAGCCAATGAGACAGACTAGAAAGGCCAAATAAAAATAGAGAAAACACTCAAATCATTGAAGAAATGGTGCAGGAATAACTGATTTGTAATTTCATGGGTTACAAAGTTGTGCTAAACACAGTCAGTGTATGCTGGGTGCAACCAGAAAATCACCTTGCTTCAGATGAGAAAACTTTTAAAAAAACTTCATCACAACATAAAATTCCAAGAAAAATTGTAGAGTCAGCATGGCATATATAAAGGTATTCCTGCCATACTTTTGAAAGATAGACCCCATTTGAAGTTTATAGATTCAAAATAATACCAGTCAACTTTAATGGATTATTTTTAATAGTCTTGGTTCAGAATGGTTAGTTCATTAAGTTTCTGTCTTTATATTTCTCTTAAAAAACCCATTTACTAAAAGATTTACAATTTCCCCCTACTCTTAAATGAGAAAATGTTAACTCTTTCCTAGGTGGTAACCTCTGTATGATACTTACTATTTAAAATCACCTGCTTCTGTTTTTCAATTCTATAATATTTCTTTCCACTAAGCCAGTTGTTTCCATTGTCTTTTGTTAAATACAGTGTCCCATACATTCTCATTCCCACAGGTACAGATAAAATATGTTTTAGATTCTGTATAAATTCCTGTTAAAAGCTGTAACCTTTTTTCACCACTCTTAACATTAGGCTGTCATAATACCCTGTTTGAAAATCCATACACTAAATATTTTTTTTAGTTATTCCACAAAAAGTAATAAAAAGCAGCTAGGTAGTTTTACTATGCTCTCAAATATGTTGTGTATTTTCTTATTAAGGCAATTAATTGTTTTAACATGTAAACTTTGGTACATTTGAACAAATAGTCAGGTGTTAATGATTGTTCAATCTAATTAAATGTTTGTGAGCCACTAACTTCTTGAGGACAAACTTAAAAGACAGAAAAATGTTACAGCCATATTGAGTCCATGAACCACGATTTTGAAGCAAAATGTATTTCAAAGAAAGTTATTTGTTTGCATTGTATGGTTGTATGTCTTTAGAAGTAGGTTTTCAAATGCATGCCATCCTCTGCTAAACCACACTATGTTATAGAAACATTAGCATACTGACTATATTACCATTGAAAATGATTTCAGAATGTCATCTTTGGTGCTACATTGCCTACTTCCATAGGAAGTATAAACCATATATTGCTCTTTCAGATCAAATAGAAAAGAATGCACAATACCACTTAAATCACCTGAAATGGAATTTCTTCAGTCGGAGTTGTATAGTACAAAGCAATGTTGAGAGTTGGCAGTTATTTTGTGAATTGGACTATATAGGCAACTCAAACTCAATGATTCAGCCTCCCAGAACTCACAATTAGACTTTATTATTCAAGATGTTCGAAAATTAAATTCCTTATCTTGTCTTAAAATGCCTCCTGTTTAGGTACTGCAACGTATGTCAGCACCATCTCTAGCATTTATGTTAATCTCATTTGCAATTTGAAAAGAAAACAGACATCAAAACTAGACAATTTTATTTTCTCAGATGAGAGGGATCTCCCCTCAACATCTTGAAATACCAATAAACTGGCATAATGTCATGCTTTAAACATAGATAAAAATGAATAAAATTATTTTTGAGATCCAATTTAAGCATTGGCAGATGGTCACAATTGCAGGTTAGAATTATAAAGTAGTTCCATATCTATGACTACCTGATAACTTTCACAGATCCACTTCAGGCTAAAGAAAAAAAAAAAAAGCAATAACATAAAAAAGAACTTGAGAGAAGCTTATACCCTGGAGTGAGCACATCTCTAGGACGGGCTTAATCTATTGTACCTTGCATTTACAATGCAGTGTAACTTAGGAAACTGCCTCTGTGGAGACTGAACCAAGCCCACATTGCATGGAATTCTCTATTCACACAATAAAGTGAAAATTTTGATTTCTGGAATGTTTCAAAGCAAAGCAAGTAACCCAAATGCAAAATATTTTGCAAAATAATTTTTTCATTCTCTTAACAAAGAAAGGAAAATCAATCCTTAAAAATACAGTTCACAAAGATAATATTTAAAAATTCAACAGCAAATGCTGAATAAGTAGTAGATAGTTTGATTAATGCATGTTTTAAAAGCTGCTTGCTTCTGAGAGGCACTAACTTACACACTTTAATGAAAGCATGTCGTGTCTGTTCTTTCTTGATGTAAACCCTCATATGAAACATTAAATGCATTAATGTCATCATGTAGGAAGTTTAGGATATATCTTCGTTTCATTCCTTTTATTGGTCCTAATAGCATAAAAATGAGAACATAAAGGGTGACTGCAAAAGAACTTACCAGTGAGAAGCAGAAAAGATTCATTTTGGTCATCTGGAGTCCCTTGTTGCTGTGCTTTAACGAACAGGATGGTCCCTTGTAGTTCTTTTGCCTTCACAGCTGTTTGGAGAGCTCCCATGGGAGATTATTACACAGTCAAATCCCTGCCGTAATCCAGGGGATTCAGAGACCATTATCAAATGAGATAGATCTTTATTGAATAAACAATTTCCCAGAGTAATGAAGAACACTGACTCATAAAATGAAAGAAGGAGATTTACCATGATCCAAGTAAACAAATTTCCAAAGTGGTAATGATAGCCTTAAAATCTGGAAGAAAAGAATACAATGTTAACAACCATAGGCCAAGCTAAGTATAGGGAAAATGAAGACAGACCCTGAAGAAAATGTCACTCTGAACGTACAAGTAGCACCTTCCCTGTTAAGGTCATGATTCAAAGCCTTCGCTCTCTCATGTTCCTTCCTATCTTCTATCCCTCTATTCTCCTATATCAGCTTTAGAATGTTTGATCTCTTACATAACAAAACACAGACATAAGCACATTTAATGGTGGGAAAACCTTAATACATAATACAAAAGCTACAGCTTTAACCATTATTAAATATACAGTTGTGTGACATTAGATATATTAACATTGTTGTGCAACTGTGACCAACGTTTACCTCTGTCTTCATTACCTTTCTCTCATTGGTGAGACAAAGTACCCAACACTTAAAGGTAAAGGAGGGAAAGTTTGTTTAGCTGACAGTTTGTAGAGGTTTTAACCTATAATCAGCTGTCTCCAAGGCAGGGTGGCACATGCAGATGGTATCAGAGAGGAGAAACAGTTCATGGTGGGCAGAAGGTAGCAAAGCAAGGAAGAGTGGGCCATAGCTTTCTATCCTTTATATCTTTTCCAGGCTACTTAGGTCAGGCAGCACTCACACCCTCAATCCTTGTGCCCTTGATTGTAACATTGCACTGTGAATCAATCCCAGCATCACATACTCTAGATCCAGCCACCTCTGAAAAAGACCAATTTATGATTACGTGAGGCTTTGATGGGACATTTGATACAAGCTATAGCAACCTCCAAGATAGTTTCAACTTCCCTAACTGAAACTCTACCCATTATATAACAATTCTTCATTTTTTCCCTTCCCAACTTCCTGGCAACTACCACATTACTTTCTTTTATTATAAATTTGAATGCAATGAATACGTAAAATAAATGGAAATGTAATATCTGCCTTTTGGTGATTGCTTTGTTTCACTTAAGCATGCTTTTCAAGGTGCATTGTTGCAGCATGTGTCAGAACTTTGTTTTTAATGCTAAGAATATTCCATTTTATGTTCACATCACAGTTTAAAAATTCATTCTTTTACTGGGTACTTTGGTTGGTTCTACCTTTTGACCATTCGAGATAATGGTGCTAGGAACCTGAGTATATAAATATCTGTTCAAATTCCTGATTTCCATTTCTTGAGGTATATACCTAGAAGTAGCATTGGCAAATCAAGGGATGAGAATATAGCTCAGTGGCATAAAAGCCTTTCTAGCAAGTGTAAGGTGCTGAGATTGATTCTTGGGGCCAACAAAAGAAAAAGAAAAGCCATGAATATGAGCCCATAATAGTTGGAAAATCATATACTAATTCTGTATTAAGGTAGCCCCTTCCTCTCTGGTGGTATACCACTTTTCTGTCTCCCAGCCACCATGATTGGAACAGCTTGGTTCTGCCAAGGCCTCTGCCCTGCTACTCATACTTTGGAGCCGGCCAAGCTTGACCACACCTTCTGAAACAATGAGAAAAAGTTGTTTTTCCTTTCTAAGTTGTCTGTGTTGGATATTTTGCCCCAGTAACAGAAAGATGACCCAAACAGCATTCTCATTGAGGTTAGGCAGTATTTTGTGGATTTTATTTGCATCTACCTAATGACTAGTGACATAATTCATAGTGGTCATTGATATATCTTCTTTGGACAGTATTTGTTCAAGTTCCTTGCTATTTTTATTCAGGTTGTTTGTCCTGTTGTTGAGTTGAACGAGTTATTCATATCTTACAAATATTAATCTCTTGCCAGATACATGATTTGAAAATATTTTCTCCTGTTGTATGGTTTGGTTTTCTATCCTGCTAATAGTATCCAGTGATAAACAAAAATTTATAATTTGTCTAGTTTATCTGTTTTTGCTTTGGTTGCACCTTCTTTTATTTGATCCAAATAATTTATTTATTTATCTTTTATTCTAACATATGCTGCTGTGCTTTATAATTGTATTCATCTTGATGAATTAGTACATACACATAGCTCACCTTGACCATTTTTATGCCCCGCCCCCTGCCTCCCCTCTTTCTGCTTTCCCAGGTCTGCTAGTGTTATACCCAAAGCATCATTCATGACTCCAGTACCCTACTTATGTTTTCTTCTAAGAACATTATACTTTTAGCTTTTATATTTATGTATTTATACATTTTGATTTAGCTTTTGTATATGGTATAGTTGAGGATACAAATTCATTGTTTTGCATGTTCCTATACAATTTTTCTTACACCATTTGTTGAAAAGACTGGTCTTTTTCCATTTAACAGTCCAGAAACTCTTTGTAAAAGCTATTTGATAATATATATCAGGGTTTATCTTTGGGCTTTATGTGTAATTCCATTGGTCTATTTCTGTCTTTATAAAAATGCCATACTATTTTAATTACAGGATGTTCATAGTAAGTTGTAGAAATAAACACTCTTTGTATGTTGTCTTATTTCATCTTTACACACATAGAAAAACATGAAGAGGCCTTTTTTATTTTAAAGATGTAGAAATTGAGGCCCAGAAAAATAGCTAATTTTCGCTAGGCAAGACTAGAAAGTGGTAGATTTCAGAAACTATTTTAGAAATTCCCGGCTGCAAATTCCATGCTTTTCCAGTCAACTATACTAATCGATGTAAAATTTAGGACAAGCTTAGCTCTGAACTTGCTGAAAATTCACTACAAATGATCATGCTTAGACCTATCTCAAAGCAGCAGCTGCAACATGATAATTCTTTTATTTCCATTTAATCCTTTTATTCTTAGATATACTCGAAGTCTATTTTTAAATTAATATTTCCAAAAGTTAAATTCATTTTAACTTAATTTTATTACTTCTTATTTGTAATTTATAAATCAAAGCTATCTATGCAAGTGTGTGTAAAGTGATGTTTATGATGTTTTAAAATACACAGTTTGTGGAAAATTTAATTTGAACCAATCAGTATATACATACATTTGGAAATACAGTCATTCCTTTACATTCAAGGTTGAAAGGCTTCAGGACTCCTTCTGAATATCAAAATCCACAGGTATTTAAATTTCATCCAAATTCCCTACTATATTCTGTATAACTTTGTATTTTCTGTATTGTTTATGGCTTTTCTGGTTCATATGTCTCCATTCTTTTGTCTTTAAAATAAAATTTAAAAAAAAATGAAAAAAAATAAATAAATTTCATCCAAAATGGTGCAGCACTGTCTCATTATGCACCTCCTGCTCTATTTCTCAGTAATATTTAGGTGATATCTGTAACGCAATGGCAGTGTCATGTAAACACTTTTTATACTCTATTGTTTTAAGGAATAATAACAAGAAACAAGTGGTATACGTTCAGCGCATATGCCATCTTTTTCTTTTTTAGAATATTTCCCATATATTGTGAGTTAAATCCACAGATACTTGAATCCCTTGCTATGGAATACACAGAGAGGGTTGACACTATGTATGTGGAATGGTTGTATCAAGCTAATTAGCATGTATCAACTACTTATTTATTTGTAGTGTGAACTATTGAAATCTACTTTATTGACAATCTTCAATTATTCAATACATTATCATTAACTATAGTCAATATATTGTATAATAAACCTCCTGGACTTACGTCTCTTATGCAAATGAAATTTATATCCTTTGACCAGCATCTCTGTCCAATTACTGCCTGCCCTTCTACCCTGATAGCTCTTGATAATTACTCTGCAATTATCTTGTTTTTGCATCTATGAATTCAATATGTTGGTGTTATGGTTTGTGTCTGGATATCCCTGCAAAGCCTATGCAGTCAGTCATAGGGTGGGCTTCTAGAGTTTATGAGTGATTCATGGGTGTGAGCGCTACACCCACCCCGGTGCAGGTAGTTTACATACAATGTGAGGGAGGTAAAGAGGTTACTTGCTGCTGCCCCTCCGTTTCTGCTCTTGCTGCTTTTGCTGTTTTCCATGGCCATGAACTGTTGCGCTCTGCAATGTGCCGCTGTATCTTGGAGCCACCTGATGACAGACTGAAACTTCCACAAATTATTAGCTGAATAAACTTTTCCTTCCTTAATTCTGGGTGTCGGGATTTTGTCTCAGCAATGAGAGAAAAGTAAGCACGATTGTCAGAGCTCCACATATAAGTGAGATCAACTGCTATTTGCTTTTTTGTTACCTGGTTTATTTCACTTAAACAAATATTCTCCAAGTTCACTCATGTTGTCTCAAATGACAGAATTTCCTTCTTTTTAAAAAGCCGAATAATATTTCACTGTGTGTTTATACAATATTTTGCAGCAAACACATTGCTGACTACATATTCAAGGAAAAGAAGTCTGTATGTGGAGAGAATATCTGTACTCCCCTGCTCAGTGCAATGTTTTTCAAAATAGCCAACATACAGAGTCAGCTTCGGTGACCATCGAAAGATGAATGAATAAGGCAAGCAAAATTTAGATCTTCCAAGTAAGTTTCCATTTTCAGCTCATTCTGGGTTTATTTTCCCTTGATTGATGTTCTCCGTTTGTTTCTAGTGCCTTTTGAAATGACACCTACAATTTCTTCTTTACTTTACAACACCTAGAAATTTGTGCTTGCACCTTTTGCTTTAGAGTGTTATCACTTGAGAATGTTTTCAGTTGTTATAGATTATGTGGGATGAGAACATGTACTCAAGAAGGAGTCTTTTCACATCATATCACATGTATGGGTTGATAATTTTTAGCACTGATGCAGAGCATCAGTGAGTTCTGAGCCATGGTCACTGGCTAAAGTTATCTTGTTCCTTCCTTCTTGGTCAAGGCAACTGTAAAAGCTCACAGTATGGTCTTCTCACAGTTACTCTCAGACATGACAAGCAGCCATCACATGCACCAAGATCATCAGTGCTCATGTTGGGCTGTCCTACCATGATGCTGCCTAAGAGTCTCAGCAAGCCTGTAATTTTCTCTACTTCTGCATATTTTCTTAGGTTAGTAATTCTGTGGAGAAATATAGTATACCAAGAAGATATCATGTTAAAATTCACTGAAAAGCAACATCAGATGAAGCTATAACTTTGAGTTTTCTCCTTAGAGTCTCATATAGGAGCTACACTATTATTTCAAATATTCATATTTTTTTAAAACAAAAATGATGATGAGAATTTTCACACTTACTCAAAGACAGGGCACAATAACCCCCCTTATTTTCTTCACCTCTGTCACAACCGTTATCAAGACTTTGCAACAATTACTTTACCCATTTCTTTTCATCCTTGTCCTTTTTCTCCTCTCCTAATGCACTTGAAAACAAACTCCAGACACCATGTTATCACACTTTTACATATTTCATTTCTGTTCTAAAATTTTTGAGATTTGTTGAGATAGTAAGAGTGCCATTGCTAAACCTAGAGTTCCTTTCTTTGGTGCCAGCAAATGAAATCAGGACCTGGAGCTTACCGGACAGGCCCAGTGCTACTGAGCTATAACCCCAGCCCTAAAGTTTCTTTTCTGGTAACTTCAAATACCGTCCTGTCCCTTCCGTCAGAGAAAGATGGAGTATTTTGCTAGGCCCTTGAATGTGGTTTGAGACTATGAGAATAATGATAAATCGAATATGACAGAGATATCATTGTACTAGCACTAAGGCTGTTTTTTCTCTTTATTCATTTTTTTTTCAATTTTGCCTTGGTTTACTGAGATATAATAGACATATGAAACTTGTATGCATTTATTTCTGCAATATGGCATTTTCATAAATATATACCCTATGATATAAATAAAATCAAGCTAATTAACATAACCATCTTCTCACATACATCTATTTTTCATACATGTCTGTAATGTAGAACAGGCATCTTCGGGGGGAGGGTATATGCGTGGAATATCTCTTTTTTACTTTTATTAGCACATGTTTCCAGCACATAATCATTACCTTCACTGTAGGGGGTTGGTTCATGTTCATAACACACTTCAATTCCCGTCTTTCCCCCCAGCCTCCACCTCCCTGTGGGATACATAGGGTGTTCAAGGCCAGCCTGAACTAAGCAGCAAGTTCCTCTCTCAAAAAAAAGTGATATCTCCTCCAAAGATTATGGAGACAACGTTTATGTCATAACTATGTCTGCTGTTTTCAATTCCTTTGCGCTCCTCCCCCTTTCCTCACTCCTCCCACTGAGCTTCTTCCCTGTGTCCAACAGTCTATTTTAGTTTCCTAGTATATCTCCTTTATTTTATTCATTAGTACACCCGTATTTCAGATTTCTTATATACAGCCTATGATATTTAACTTTCTGAGTTGGGTTTATAACATTCTTCCTACCGTCTCTCTTTGTGTGCATGTGTGTATTTGTGTTGAGAACACTTAAGGTCTAATCTCCTGATTTTTTTTTTTAATTTTATTTTAAAGAGAAAAGAACAAAAACAAAGTAACAAAACAGACAAAAACAAAACAATACAAAAACAATAAAAATGATATAGAATTTCAAAAAAAGATGATAAGAAATTAACAATGTTTTTTGTATTACATATTGATTTTAAATATACAGTTACTAATATTTATAGTCTTTATGCTGCACAATAGATCTCTAGAATATACTACAAAGTGTCAGTTAGGCTTTGCTTTTGAAAAAATTGCTAACTTCCCTTTTCTTTTTCTTGGAATCCAACCATCTTATTGTGAGGAAGCCCCAGTAGTACACGAAAGGACTCATATGAAGTAAAATTAAGGGCTCCTCTGACAGCCTGAGCTATCTGCAAGCTGACAACGAGCACTAATGTGCTAGCACTGTGATTGATGCCACCATAGCAGCAAATCCTCAAGCCCCACACGAGCCCCTCCCTCAGCTAACGCCAGCTGGAACAGAGAACTATCCCTCGGGAGACCTGGTGCAACTGCAAAATTGTCAGAAAAGAAATTATTGCTTCTCAACTCATTACATTTTCATGTTTCAAAATAGTGATTTCTCTCGTCAACTAGTTCTATGGTTAGTCCAAACTACAGCTCATAGAGGAAAGACATATGCAAATTTCCAAAGTAAGGAATTGACACTGCAGTAACTTGTTCAATGGTATCTACTAAATTTTTCCTTCATTCCTCTTCCGCCTCCTCTTCTTCTTCCCTCCCCCATTATTAATTTATTGGCTTTTATAGGTACAGTGTGCTTTCATACTTTCATATGCTTATTTTTTGCAAAGTCTATTGCTTAGTTTTCATTTCTGAGAACATGTTTGTAGTGCATAAAGTTTGCATTCATTTTAGGGAGTAGGTACCTGTACTTAACATGTCTGTTTCTTTTTAGTCTCCTTCTCCTTCCTCATTTTACTCCTTCCCACCATTTCTAGATCCCTTTCTCTCCCCCTCTTCTTGTCTTTCTCTTTCCTCCAGTTTGGTTCATGTTTGTAACTGATGAGGACTATGTTCACCATGGGTAAGTGGTACATGTACACGCACATCTTAAATCCTTTTATGCCCCACTCTGGATTTCCTTCCCATCTGCAGAAGACATACCTCTCTGTTTCTTTTTATCAATCCTTTAATTTGCACTTTGGATTTCTCATACAGTACTTAAGCTGTGTGTCAGATGTATTTCATTTAACATTTTGTTTTTAAGGTACCTCCAATTTCGCACAGATGTCTCTGATGTACCTTTCCTTACAGCCGAGTAATATTTTGTTACATACAGATAGCATATATTCTTCATCTGTGCATCTACTGAAGCACATATAGGCTACCTCCACAAATTAGTTGTTATGAATTGTACTGCTTTAAACATTAGTATACATGTATCTGTGTAATATATATCTCTGACTCTTTTGAGAAGATAACTAGAATAGGACCACCTGGGTCAAATGCAATTTGTAGTTTTATTTTATTAAGAAACTCCATACTGATTTCCATAATGATTGAACTATTTTATATTTCTACCAGCAGTGTAAGAGGGCTTCTTTCTCACCACAGCCTCATGGGCATTTGTAACTATTAGATTTCTTGATGATTGCCAGTCTATGAGGTAAGTTTCTTGATGCTTAGTTTTGGTCATTGAGAGATTTTCATTGAATTTCTGTTCTTTTAAACTAACTTACTGTCATTGGACAAGTTTTCTAATTCTAGCACAACAGGAAATCCCAGAGTCATTTTATGTTTTCTTCTCCAGAAATATGGCAAATCATCCATCAAAGGAATGCCCTAAATATTATAATAGGAAAATAAATGCACCTGGATATTTTGTTACACTTTTTTCTCTGGTTCTCATGTTCTTATTTTAACAATACCAGTTATTTCCTTTTCTGACACATTCAGTCCTATGTATGTGAAATAAAACTGGTTATTCTTCAAGCTACCTATTCATAGTAAATTGGATATGAAAAAATAAAAAATAAGACTTTTGACTAACTTGAGGAAACTGCTTCTTGTCGTCCTTTTCTATGTGCATTGCTATCACTAGACAGGAGGCAGATATTGGAAGAATCTAAATATAACAATGTAGTATGTAATGTTTTAAATCTTTGTAAAACTATTTCCCTATAAGTAGTCTTCAACCTCAGACTTCTTGACTCTTGTGTTTGGTAGAGGCAATAAAATATCCAAAGTTTATTTTGGCACAGTATCTGTGACTTATTATAAATTATTTCCGGATAACTATTTCCCTGAAGCCATTGCAAATTCCAACGTAACAGGTTTTGAAAGCTACAATAAATACTCCATTGCTTCCCCCAACAACCTTCTGTTGTGCTGAATATCAGCTCTCTGGTACCTGCTTCCTCTGCAGACAGAACTTCCGTACCTTGCCAGATGACAATCACCTTGCATTTCTACAAGTAAGTATCATTATAATGCATCAGAGGATAAGCTCTGGAGCCAGGAAGTTTGGTACACAGAACTTACCGTAAGTCTTTTACAAGTCATTTAACATCTCTGAATGTAAATTTTTATTTTCTGTAAAAATATGATACATCTATTTTAGTGTCTTTTATATGAATTTAGATCAACATACTTAATATAAAACTGTTACTATGAATAAGTTTGGCCATCTCTTCTTATTAAAGTATACACCAAGATCAGCCACTGTCTTACTCAAGAGAGAGGAAAGGAGAATCCGGGGAAGATGGCGACCAGGTGAGCAGCAAGGGAGCGAACCTCCTTAATAAACACCACCAGCTCGAGACAGACTTGGCGACCGTGAATGCAGGGACCTCGGCTGGGAAGTTTAAACTGGGCGTATTTCTCTGAGATGCCGGGGGAGATGTGGTAGGGCGGACCAGGCTGCCGGGTCGAGACGTGGGAAAGCCCCAGACGCTGGGAGCCAGGGACGATCCGCGCGGGGAAGAAGCTTGGCTCGGTCCTAGCGCCCTGAGAGCACGGACGGCTCGATCCCTCCCGCCTCCCGAGCCGGCGCAGCCCCCCGGCGACTCCTGACAGAGATCGGCTTGTTAGCGGCGGAGACGCCCGACAATCCCACCTTTCGCGCATGTCGGGCGAGCCGCGCGGAGGGCCCCAAACGCCGCCAGGAGCGGAGAGAAAGATTTGCTGGGTCCTAGCACCCCGAGAATACAGACAGCTCGATCCCTCCCGCCCCCCCCGGCGCAGCTCTCCAGCAACTCCCGACAGAGATCGGCTCTCTGGCGGTGGCAACGCCCAGCGGTCTCACGTTTCGTGCGCATCGGGCGGGCCGCGCAGAAAGCCCCAAAGGATAGACTGGCACCTTGGAACCTTCATGCCTGCAGGGACTCCAATAACTGGTGAGATATCGGCGCTCGCGACCAGATCACCGAGTGGGGGAGGAGATCCATCCCTAT
>PVLD010027124.1:0-21195 GCA_004027595.1 Dinomys branickii
TATGCCAGGGGGGGAACCACACTACACACACACACACACACACACACACACACACACACACACCTACACACACACACACACTGACAAACACAGCATTGCTCAAAAGTCCCTTTGGTGACAACAAAAACTCACAAATTCAGTGTTACACCCGGTGACCTTCATTCCAGCACACAAGGCATTCGCTGCTCTCTCATTATTAAATACTCTGAACTGGACATATCCTGCAGTGAATTCATCTGGAAACAAGAGGGAGAAAACATAATTCAAGGAACACAGTGGAAATAGCTTCCCATGGGTCAGGTCAGAAACCATCTATGCCAGATCCAGGTTCCAGCCCAACACTTCACCTGCACCAGTAGAGCCAAAACCACTGCACCTAGTAAATAGTTTATGCCAGGCCCAGGCTAGCTAAGAGGGACCTTGCCACACCCA
Source organism: Dinomys branickii (assembly GCA_004027595.1). Taxonomy (NCBI): domain Eukaryota; kingdom Metazoa; phylum Chordata; class Mammalia; order Rodentia; family Dinomyidae; genus Dinomys; species Dinomys branickii. The sequence continues at coordinate 433 of PVLD010027124.1, forward strand.
GAGCCAAAGAACTCATCCTCACAAGGTTCCCCTGCCCTGGCAGAGGCTGTGAGAGAGACAAACTCAACAATGCAAGAAAATCACCACTAACATCACTACAGGGACATTACAGCAATCAGCAAGTGCACTCATGTTGATCTTCCTCATGCCCGTCTTGTTCTCTTTCACTTTAAAGTCTCAAATCCCAGATGTAAAAATAACAGCTGTGAATTTTGTAGCACAGGTTCAGCCTCTAGGGTCAATATGCTGCCAAACTTGGATTCACATTTACAAACTTAAAGTTTCCGCTCACAATAAAAATATCATTGTCTCAGCATTGTTATTCTGCCCTGTGCACATGAGTCTGACCAGTCCCAAAAAACTTACTGAAGGGCTGGTAATAAGGTTGCTAGGAGCAGAGTCAGGAGGCAAATTTCTCCAGTCCGAGATCTCTGAATAACCCACCCATGTCTTTCAAACAAGGTAAATTTCTAAGCCACTCCCTGCTTGTGTCCTAATCTGTATGGACTCAATACTGGTTCAGACCTCAGGTGTTGCTGTGAGGATTAAGTTAGACAATACCATACATAGAATATTTGTAGAGGAGTACCAGGCTGCAGGAAGTGACAGATATCTGCTATGCATCATAACTGAAGTTAGCATCTTCCCTGCAAAGATTTCAGAAGAACCCTGAGGACTCACTACGGCCATTGGGGGAGTAATAGGCTGCCGTCTTCTGAGCATCACCAAAGTCATAGACCACAGGTATCACAGGCCCATTGTCAGTCCAACACTTTCCTGCTCCATATTTCACTGGGTATTTCTATGGGAAATGAAGAAGTCATTGAGTCAGGACAATAGGGTTGGCTCCCACAGGGATGCTGCATACATAAGAAACATGCTATTCCTGACAACAGACATTATTTCAAAGGCACACAACATGGGAACCTTTCCCTTTGCCTGTGCTTCTCCAAATTTCCAGCCCCCTTTGAGTTCACTCTCAATTATCTTCTCCCCATTTCTACTCTTTCTTCCCAGTTCACTCTCATGAGTCTTTTCCTTTCTGTGGGTCAGAATCTCTCACAGAATCGAGATGGAAGCTATGAGTAAATTATGGCATAGCAAGCATGCAAGATAGCACCAGGGGAAAGGTGGCTCTTCCTGAACTCAAAAACCTACCCCTCTCTAGACCCATGAAAATCAGCACAGCCAGCAGCCCTGTGTACCTGGTAGAGGCCAAACAGATTATGTCCCAGATGCTGGAAGAAGCCAACGAATGTGCGGTACCTCAGCAAGGAGCTGTTTCTCCAATTCTCCAAGGGGCTATTATTGGGCACATGCCAGATGCCCAGGTCATGGGCCTGGATGTTGTAGTAGCCAGGGTTCTGGAAAGCAACCAACACTGATCCTGACCAGGCCAACAGACCCCGTGAGAAAAAGAAGACAAACATGAACTATTCAGCTGAGTTGACAATTATTTCAAGGGGCTAGACAGACAGATAGATTCAGACACTCCCATTTCCAGCAGATAACGGTTTCCACCCCCACCCAGGTGCCCCATTTTTGTTGTGCTTTCTTGGGAAGAAGCTAGGATTCAAGACATATGTCTTCCATATGCTCCTGATGTAGCTGTGTACCTCACATACAAAACCTCCCTCCTGCTTACTTGTGGCCCAGGCACACTCCAGGACTCATCTCTTCCCACAGTGGTGAGAGGCACCAACCTTGTAGTCATCACTTGTGGCCGCCTCTGCCGTCCCAAAGGTGTTGTAGTTGGCCCAGTTGCCATCACCCTCAGGGTAGTCGGCTCTGTTGCCCTGCTGACTGGACCAGCGATCACCCAGCGTGCACTTCCCGTACATGTTGTTCTCGTGCACACTGGCCACCAGGGTCCAGCCACCACCCGCTGTGGTCATGTCACAGAAGGTCTGGTAGAGGACACCATTCTTGGTGCGAAGGAAATACAGGCCATCTGGAAGCAGAAGCAGCCCAGAGCCTAACTATCTGCAAACTCATGGTCCTTCTCAGCCCTGCCACCAGGACAGTTCTAGGAACAGGAAACGTGGCCCCAACACTCATCATTTGAACCCTATCATTTTGTGTCATTATGGCCATTAGATCTCCTGAGTTCTGAAGACCATATCCCTGTCAGTGAGTCAAAACAGAATTATACCAACTCCCAGTGACTCTCCTAAAGTTAAACATGGATTTGGATTTATCACAACTCAGCAATTCCACTCCAGATACAACCAGAAAGTTGAAGTCTGAACTCCAATCTGTATCTGTACACTAATGCTCATGGAATCATTGTTCACAACATGCAAAATATAGAAACAGCCCAAGCCTTCCTCAACAGATGAATGCATAAACAAAGCATAGTGCGTATGTGTATGTACACAGTATATGCTACATATATAATGTACATCTACTGATAAATAACGTAGCCCTGAAGGGGGAACAGGAATCAGTTATCCATGCTGCAACATATATGAACCTTGTCAACAGTTTGCTAAGAAAAATAAGACAAGCGCAACAGGACAAATTATTTATGACCTATTTATAGGAGGTAAGTAAAATAGGCACAAATTTATCTGGAGCATAAGGAGAATAGTAGGGAAAAGAGAAACATGAATTTCTTGCTTAGTGGCTAAACAGTCTCCATGTGAGGGAATGAAATCCCCCCAGAGGTGGACAGCAGTGATGGCTGTGTAACAACATAAAAGTAACTTACGCCACTCAGATGAAGGTTTAAAACTGATTGAAGTTGAAAACTTTACCCAATGTGTAATATGTGTACAATTTCCCGTTATTTTTATACAAAAATTACATTGAAACCTCCCAGAAACAAAGCCCCATACTTGGCTGCACTGTCTTTATAGACTGCAACACTCACCCCGGGAACGAGGGCACCTCTGCTTGACTTCCTTGCAGCTTTGGGGCAGAGATAGAGACAAAGAACAGGTTTCTTCTTGGGGAGCAATACTGGCCACAGCTAGAGAAAATGTGCAGTTTTATTCTCATGGCTGGTTTGACACAAAACCCAGCCTCCCTTCATCACCAGCCTCAAACTCATTCCTCCACTCAGCCAGGGCCCCGCTGCCTGGGTTGAAAGGCCCTGAGGACCAGTGTCCTCTCAGCACATTTGGCCCAGAATACAGCACAGAGTCATCGTTTGCCTCCACATGTGACCTGATTCTGGTGCTAGGCCCTGCCCTAGGTACTGGGTATTCCAAGGAATTAAACACCATCTCCCTTGGCCAAAAAAAAAAAAAAAAACTTAGCTCTAAAGGAAATTTCCAAAAAGACAAAGAAAAGTGAACTGAGAGGAATGAAACAAAGTTCAGGAAAGCATAAGAGACTCAGACGAGAATGGAGAGGGAGAAGCCCAAGTGGAGGCAGAAGGATTGTCTAGCACAGGATGTCTTAGTCACAGAAGTGTAGTAAGATGACACATTAGCTTATTCTGAGAGAATAAATATGATTTAACAGTAGGAAGAAAGAGAAGAGTATGCAAGCGTGAAGAACAACCTGTCCAAAGGCCTAGAGAAAAGAATAAAGCAAAAAATATCCACCATCCTAAGATACATAGGTGGGTTGAAAGGGCTAAAAGGCTGCAAGGAAGACAGTACTGGCCATGCCTAGGCAGCTAACAGAGTGGTAGAATGAAGAACCCTCAGTACTGACCCTCACTCTAATATAAATCAGAAGGAAGGAGGCAGTAATAAGCTTGGTGCTCAGGGGCATTCAGCTGTAAGGCGCTCAATACTCACAAGTCAATGGTCCTCATAGGACATCTCAACATGCCTGACCCTTGGCTGTCCCACACCTAAAAGGCAGCTATTAAGTACAGGTTTTCTAAAGAACACATGAAAGGATATTTAGAAAAAAAATTATCTTTCTAAAAAATAAATAATAATGAGGAGAATCTTGAAATACCATTTTCCTTGTTGCACAGAGGAGGGCTAAGAAGGAAATGTTTTCTGGGTACAAAGTAGACCAGTCAATTGTCACACAAGCCCCAAGGCCCAGGCCATGGGAGTGAGGGTTGGCTGGGAGGATATACAGTGCTTACCAGAGTCCCTGCAAGGTAAAGTGAGGCACAGAGCCTGAACCACAGTCAGCCTCAGCAACACCCTCTCTGCTACAGGCCAGATCCCTCAAGAGGCCAGAAATCAGCACCCAGCCTGCATCCAAGGTGACCTCAGTGGATCTCAAAGATATCATCTGCATCCCAGGAGAGGCTCAGATTGTGGGAGCAACTCAGCCTACTTGTTTTCTTCCAAAACTAGGATGAGCTGGGAAGCCTGGGCTCTTCGGAGGACACTCACCTGCCCTGCATTGCTGGGTGGCCACCATGAGGAGCAGCAGGAAGCCAAGCTGGGTCACTGCAATCTAGAGAAAAGCAAGACAAGGTTCACTCTTCTAACCTCCTTCCTCCGTATCCTCACTCCCGTACTCCTATCTAACCTGACACAGGCTACAGGGCCCTCAGCTCTTTTTTTTTTAGCTCTGCATATCTGGGACCTAAATCAGAAGTGGGCCAAAATCAGTGTTCCCCTGACTCACAGACAGCAGCCCTCTCCCCTCCATACTGGGCCCGGAGCTGGCGGTTGCTGACTGAGTGGAAACTGCGTGTTTCCTCCAAAGAGACACCTGATGACGAGCAAGGCCCTGAGCCTTTTATGGAGAAATCCTAGCAGGCAATGTGCAGACCTCCAGCCTCACCCTCCTCTGGCATGATGCCTGGGGTGGTGAAGCTTCCGTTATTGTCAGGGAAGTTTCTTTATTGATAATTCACAGAAAGAGCTGGCAGTCAAGGACAATTCTGACCGGTCACTTATTAGCACTGTTTTCAGGTTTGGAAATTTCATGGACTTATTTCCCAAGAAATAAAAAACATGACCATTTACAAGAGTTGATGTGAATTTCAAGGGATTTGTTTGTGCCTTTCCTGCAAAGCACAAACATTTTTCTTAAATTAAACATACCATTATAATCATATCAGTAAAAAAAAGAAAGTAGGAAAAATAGAATAGAAAAAGAATCGTTTCACAAAAATCTAAACCTTTATTTTAGCTTGAATAAATTTAGTTCAATACCATGGCTTCATCTTTAATTTTCTCACCTTGTTACAATCTACTGAATCTTTACTAATGACTGCCTGCATTTTAGGAATAAAGCTGAAGCTTCAGATTCCTGTATCTCTCCTGTCCCAATTTCCTTCTTCAGTTCTCAAATACCACTGTTTTCAGCTGTCCGAGAACCGCTCAGCTCCCCCTCAGTGATTCCACATACATCACTTTCTTGTGGCACTGACAATATGGTGATCCTTTGGGAAAAGCCATGTCTTGGTTATTTTCTGTCTCTCTAGGTACAGTTTAATGATTTAAACAAAATACTCAAATATACTTGTGTCTTGGTTATTTTCTGTCTTTCTAGGTACACTTTAGTGATTTAAACAAAATACTCAAATATACTAATAGAATAAAATAAAACAGCCGCATTAAGAAAATCTCCAGAGAAAATACACTGCCTGTGGCGATGACAACCATCTCCTCCCCAGCATCCTGGCTACATTCAGACCTGTAGTGAAGCCCAAGATTATCCTTAAAAGGACCAAGAAGATCACCCAGCACCAATTAGAAAAACATGACTAAATTAAGCATAACTACAGAATTTTAGAGATACTGACAACTGGGTGCAGAGAAGAGTCAAGGCCCAGGTCTTGGTGCTCAGAATTAGAGATGGGAGCAACAAGAAGACAAAGCATACGCTGCTCAGTGGCTTCCCAAACTTTCTGCCCGCCGTAGCAAGTGGCCAGAGGGGCTGCTGATGTACAGCAGATCTTACTGCATGGAAATTGCCCACAATGCTTTCTCCAAGAACTGTAAATTTTGTGTAAAGAACAGCACAGGAGCCAGGCGTGGTAGTGCACCCATCTCATCCCAGCATTCAGGAGGCTGAGGCAGGAGGATTATTGTAAATTCACAGTCATCCTGGGCCACAGATTGAGCTCAAGGCCAGCCTGACTGCATAAAGAGACCCTGTCTAGGAAAAAAAAAAAAACAGCACAGCTGGTCTTCGGAGACAGCAGACCCAATGCCAAGCTACTAGAGGAAGAAAACAAAAAGGCAAACAGGTAGCTATTGTACTTGTGCTAAAATAAAACCATAAAAACTGCACACATAAGAGGGTAATGGGAGTACACAGAATTAAGAGGTGTTATATTCATGCAGCAACTCCCCATGATGAATGTAATCATTATGTACTGCAAGTAGCAACTAATAAAAAAAGTTTAAAGAAATATATTTTTATTAAGTTTATTGACACATTTTTGATATACATAATGATCACATTTATCCTAGAGAATTTGTACCTCTACATGATACACTTTAAATCTTCTTTCCCACTCGCTTACCCTCATTTCAACCTCTCTTCTCCACCTTTTTTTTTCTTATCTGGACTCGAACTCAGGACCTTGCGATTGCCAGGCAGGCACTGTACCACTGAGCTATATCCCTGGCCCCTCCTCCTTATTAACAAAAGTTTTGTTTCCATTTTTCCTTCTTTTCTCATTTTTTTCTTTCCCCTTCCATCCTTTTCCCCTCAACCCTCTGTACTTCCTTTCACATTTGAGTATTTTCTTTCTATTTCATAATATCTGCTACACATTTTGGTCCTTATTTATGCTTTTGGTTTCTCACTCTAGAGAAACAATGAAATATTTATGCATGTATGTTCAATTTATTTCATTTAAAAGTATGGTCTCATTGGGCAGGCATGGTGGCACAGACCTGTAATCCCAGCACTTAGGAGGCTGAGGCAGGAGGATTGCTACAAGTTACAGGGCAGCCTGGACACAAAGTGAGTTCCAGGCCAGCCTGAACTGCATTGAATGCCATTGATATATATCTTTATCACTTTTGAGATAATATCTAGAAGGAGAACAGCTGTGTCTATGTATATATCCCAACTCCCCATGATGAATGTACTGTAATCATGATGTACTGAAAAATTAAAATTTGAAAAAAATAATACTTTTGTTCTAGAGGAAAACTCAACAAAATGCCTAATATTTAGTCAGGGGTCAGGACTAATGCCTTTATCCTTCCTATCTGTACCAATAACACCATGAGAATGATTTGACCACTTGGTTCCTTTAGAAGAAGCCTCTAAAGATGGAAACCTAGCAGGGTTAGACACTAAAGAGTCATCATCATCATTAGCCTGTCAGGCCCATTATTCTGTAAAAAGAAAAAAGCTACAGCCACCAATGAATGGACCAAATCTGAATGTGGGTAATCCCTTTCTTCTTTAGTGCACTACTATTATCTTCTTTAAAATATTTAGTTTCTAATAGTTCAGTCCATATAGATGAGTTGCAAAGGGGTTAGAGGAAATGCCTCTCTCATGGTTTGTGTCTGGATGTCCCCCCAAAAGCCTCATGCAGTCATGGGGTGGACTTCTAGAGTTTGTGATTGATTCATGGACCAATGCTGAAATTATGGGTGTGAGTGCTACACCCATCCTGGAGTAGGTAGCTTGAATACAATGTAAAGGAGGGAAAGAGGCTTGCTCACTGCTGCTGCTCCCCGCTTTTGCTCTTGTCAGTTTTGTTGTGTTCTGCTACCATGAACACTTGCCCTCTGCCATGTGCCCCTCTGCCTTGGAGCCAGGAGAGTATGAACTGAAACTGCCACAAACTGTGAGCTAAATAAACCTGTCCTTCCTTAATTATGAGCATTGGATATTTTGTATCAGCAACAAGAGAAAAGTAACCAAGACAGAATTTGGTAGGAAAGACAGGGCATCATTGCTATGACTACACCTGACCATGTGGTTCAGAAGCCTATGGGAATGGCTTGTGGGAAGAGTTTGGAAAGGGATAAGTCACAAACCAGCCAGCCCCCATCCCTGAACTTAACTCTCAATATTTCTTCCTTCCCTACCTGTTCCACTTTAGTTCCCCTCAACCACAAAAGCCAACCCCACCCTCATCCGCATTAGCAAGACTAACAACCCACCCTGCTCAGGTTGTTCTGGCCCATGAACACCCCCCCCAGCTTGGGCTATTCTGGCCTCCGGACCCTGCTCCCCCCCTCAAAAAAAGAGCTTAAAAACCTCAAGCTCTGCTCACCTCAAGGCTGCCCTGTTCTGCCCTCTATCTTGCACCTCCCCATAAAGACTTCCCTCATGTCCGAAGTTCTGGTCTGATTCTGCATGGGCCCCAGTTCTATCAGAAAGGTTCAGAAATTTCACCTGAAAGAGAAGCACTAGCATGCCTTCAGCTGTTCTGTATGGGAGATTCTGGTCAGCCTTCTGGAGCTTGGAAGACCAGAAGGCTGATAGAAATCCTACCAGTAAAGACCAGGTTTGGGAGGTTTCTCCTAGGAAGGACTGCATTGGCTGTTGGACTTCAAACGATGTGCATTTTGGGTTGGCAGAAAGTTTGTCTGTGTTTTGCTTATGTCCAGAGACTTTACCTAAGACTGAGACTAAGGGTGGTAAACTGATTAATCTGGCAGAAGAAATTTCAAGGCAGTCAAATGTTGAAGCAATGGCATGGTTATTGTCAGTGGCTTTTAACCAGATTTATGTTAAGAATCAAGAGCAAAGAGCCAAGCAGGTTGATTTAAAATGTTGTGCATTTGGCCAGAAAGGAAGCCCCATTAAAGCTGTGGATTGCAAAGATAGAGCTGAGGAGATCTTGATTACTTAAAAGGAACAGAATAAAAAAGTGGCCTGAGGTCACCGCAAGAAGCAGCAAGTCTCCAACCTTTGCAGCCTCAAACCTGCAAAGATGGAAGGCTTTTCTTTGAGAAGTAAGACGCAGGGTGCCATGGTCCAGAATGGTGGCAACAGCTGCCACAGTGTAAGAGATGGCAACTCGTAGCATATCATTTGAAAATAGAATAATTCTAGTCAGTGCAAGTCTTAAATTGTGTCTTGAGAAATATCCCAGATGGGTTGTAAAGAGTTAACTTTGCAGTCCTGACTTTGCGCTGTAATGCATCTCCAAAGTCAAACCCTGCCTGGGTTGTTTCACTCCTTCCCTGGTCCTAGATAAACATTGTATCCATAAAGAAAATGTGTGGTTATCTAAAGGGGAACACATAGAACAGACTGGAGCTTGACACTGTCATATGGCACAAGGAAAACAACTGTGGCAAGGCCTACAACATTCCAATCTATTACCATGGAAACCAAAATGTACATAAGGTGGGAACAAAAGCAGTTAAGACCCGACACACAGACTGGAGCTTGACACTGTCATATGGCACAAGGAAAACAACTGTGGCAAGGCCTACAACATTCCAATCTATTACCATGGAAACCAAAATGTACATAAGGTGGGAACAAAAGCAGTTAAGACCCGACAGTCCTAATCAGCAAATCAGGGATGAGAGGAGACTGGTCCAAATTAATAAAACTCTGTTTGTTCTAAATGAGTTCTTTATCTCCTATGGAATTCAGCCCAATTTTTGCCGTAACAACACTAGGTTCCAAAATGGTGGCAACCTAGAGAATTTGTTCCTCAGAATCAGAATGAGAATGCTCAGTGATTCAGGCACTCAACCTCTACAGCTAAGATAGAAAAAGCCTGGCTTATGGCCAAGAGACGAAAGCTTGGTTACTGCTCCAGCTGGCAGCAGACCTCGGCATCATCCATGTGGTGCTGGTTTTAGGTACATGAAAAATGTAAGAGTTCTGAGGTTAAGAAGGCTTCCACCTAGATTTCAAAAGGCCTGGGTGGCCAGGCAGAGCAGTGTGTGAAGCCATAAGAAGCCAAACATGCAGTGAAGAACACGGAAGTTTGGAAAACCCAGGTACATGGATGGTTTAAGCAAAGCTGCAAGGAGGAAGCAAAGTGGGCCTAAGAGAGAAGCCATGGGGCATATAACCACCAGAAGTGCCCTAGGAGTGGAGTCAGGCAAGCCCTGTGGAGCTCAGAATGTGCCACAGATTACTTCAGATGCTGGACATGGAACTACAGGACATAATGTTAGCCCTGCTAGATTTTGGAATTGCTTTGGTCCCACTGCTTTATATACCTGGTTATACCTTTTGGAATGGTAATGTTTATCTTGTACCATTGAATATTAGAAGCATTTAATTTTGTTTTCATTTGTAGAGGGGCCCACAGCTAAGAGTCTACCTTACATCTTGGAGAAGGCTTGAGACTTGGACTTTTCAGCAATGCTGAAACTGTTAGGAATTGGGCAACTCTTAGAGATAGACTAAAATGCCTTTTCCATAAAGGGATGTACATGAGTATTTGGGGGGCCAGGGGAAAAATGTCATGGTTTGTGCCTGGATGTCCCCCCAAAGCCTCATGCAGTCATGTGGTGGGCTTCTAGAGTTTATGATTGATTCATGGTTAAATGCTGGGATTATGGGTGTGAGTGCTACACCCACCCAGTGTGGAGAGCTTAAATACATTATAAAGGAGGGAAAGGGCTTCATCACTGCTCCTGCTCCTGGCTTTTGCTCCTGTTGCTTTGGTTGTTTTCTGCAGCCATGAACAGTTCCCCTCTGCAATGTGCCACTCGGTCTTGGAGCCAGGAGAGTATCACCTGAAACCTCCACAGACTGTGAGTTAAATAAACTTTTCCTTCCTTAATTTCTGACCTTGGGTATTTTTGTCTCAGCAATGAGAGAAAAGTAACCAAGGCATCCTCCTCCCTGTCCTTTATTCCACTGGCTATTTTAAGGGGCTGCCTCAGAGGGTCTTGTGGGATGACATTTTCTTTTATCAGAATTGCTAAAGTCTAACATTCCAAGCACTAAAGAGGTTGACATAGAATAACCCCAAAATATGCATTCTTTTGAAAAACTAGAGTTGTTCATCCCTGTATGAAAATAATTCACAGAACAAAATGGATTTATTTAACTTTCCTCAGCCACTGGCATTCTAGACACTAGGTAAGGTAGTCTGCATCACTGGGACCTGGCAGATAGGAGAAGAAAGACAAGTCACATTGTAAGATGGTGTCAGCGATAGAACAAAGGCACAGCTGCCTCAGTTATCTCCCGGCTACTGCTCCATCCAGTATGAGTTCCATATCCATTCCAGTTGAAGGCAGAAAAGTCTCCACATTGCACGGGATTGCCCTCTGGGAAGTAGCCTCCTCCACCAATGCAGTCCTATGAAAAGAGGAAAGGGCAATAGGAGCTCAGCTAGTGAAGCTAAAAATATCTCAATGGCTACATCTTTGCTCCTCACTGGGAATTTCCATTGGTGCTTTTCATCTTTTCCACCCATAAAAACCTCTCTTCCTTTTGCTTTAATTCCATGTCTCCTCTTCACTTTCTTTCCACTTTTCTGAACATTCATCCTCTGTGTCCCTGGGGAGACTCTGCATGAATACCTCAGCTGCTGCTGCCTAGCAGGGCACACATCTCCCTCTTCCTTAAAGGTGGTAGGTCTCTCTGGGTCTTACACCCTGTACATCAAGGCTGCAAAACATCCTGTAGTTCTGTCAACATCAGTCTTTCTGAAACACTAGTGTCTTTGAACACTGTTCTTTCAACCTAAATTGCATTAAGACCTCATGGATTTCTACCCATTTCTCAAGAATCAGCCTTAAAGTTACCTTTCCTGTAGCCACTGCTCTGGTACACCCAGAACAGTAACATGCTTCTGTAGACCCTAGTGGCTTCTGCTTTGTTTTGGAGGGACTGGTGGACACCAAACCCAGCGTCTCGCACAGACGAGGTGAGCGCTCGACCACTCAGCTCCCTTCCCAGGCTCTTTGTTTATACATCTAACATACCTCACAGTCTTCACATATAACGCGGTCCTTGTGTCAGTATACTGCTAGATGCTGAACAAGAACACACGATTCTGTGTTGCTGTACAGTACAGGGTAGGTGTTCCCTGCAAGCTTTCCTAAACACGGTGTGGTGTCCATGCACACTGCACTACTCCTGTTTTGGGCCATGGCTGAGAGGCACCAGGGAAGACAGGCTGTCACAAAAAGACTTGTTCCTTGGTGCCTCCCTGTCATCATTCTCCACTATGACTAGAGAGTCCTCCTTGACAGCAAAGCTGCCTCATCCCAACTGGGAAAGAGACAAGCTGATGGCTGAGCAATAAAAGAACAAGGAGGTCTTCAAGGTCACCTGCCAGCAGCGCAAGACCCTTTTTGCAGACTGTCAGTGTGGGGAAGGCTGGGTCCCAGGTGAGCATGCTCAGCCTGTACAGCTGAAGAATGCCCTTATCATCATCTCTTGGCCAAATGCCTTATCGGCTGGGGAAAAAAAACAGCATGAGTCTAATTTACGCTGACTTAGGGGGCCATCATGGTTGCCGTAAGAGACAGCTGAGTACACCTGCCCAGACAGTCAGTCCCCATGATGACCACAGACCAAAGTGTTTTGTGGGAGGACAAGGGTACCTTGGGTGAGTTCCACTGTAGGATATCAGGACTCTCCTCACAGTCCAGCCACAGTGTGCATCTATGTGAGCCATGGACATGACTGGGACACCAGATTTTACTCTGGAATTTAAGCCTTGGGTGGAGAATGACAAGATTGGGTGTTGGTCAGTCTCAGCTCCAAAATGTATCACAAGCTGTTCCTCAACATAGGCCTCTCCCTAACACCAAGCAACTAAGTGTTCTATGACAAAAGCTGAGTGAATATCAAGGGTACGTTTGAAACTCAAGCCTTCGTTTTGGTCCTCAAAATGGAAGAAAATCTATACCTGGAGAGAGAGATCTATGCCTCTGGTCCCCAAGAGCCAGGGGAGTGCAAGGGAAAACCACACTACACACAAACACACACACCTACATACACACACACTGACAAACACAGCATTCCTCAAGGATTCCTTTGGTGGCCACAAAAACTCACAGCTTCGGTGTTACACCCGGTGACCTTCATTCCAGCACACAAGGCATTCGCTGCTCTCTCATGATTAAATACTCTGAACTGGACATATCCTGCAGTTAATTCATCCGGGAACAAGAGGGAAAAAGCAAAATTCAAGGAAGATAGTGGAAACAGCTTCCCATGGGCCAGGTCAGAAACTGTCTATTCCAAATCCCAGTTCCAGCCCAACACGTCACCTGCACCAGTGCAGCCAAAACCACTGTGCCCAGGAAGTAGTTTATGCCAGGCCCAAAACTAGCAAAGAGCAACCTTGCCACACCCCAGAGCCCAAGAACTGGTCCTCACAAGGTGCCCCTGCACTGGCAGAGGCTGTGAGAGAGACAAACTCAACAATGCAAGAAAATCACCACTAACATCACTACGACCACATTACAGAAATTGGCAAGTGCACTCACACTGATCTTCTTCATGCCTGTTTTGTTTTCTTTCACAGTAAAGTCTCAAATCCCAGATGTACAAATAACAGCTGTGAATTTTGTAGCACAGGCTCAGCCTCTAGGATGGATATGCTGCCAAAACTTAGGGTCATATTAAACAAAGTTATAGTTACCACTCACAACAGAAATATAATTGTCTCAGCAAATATAATTGTTGTTCTCCCTGTGCACATGGACCTGGCCTGTTCCTAACAACTTATTGAAGGACTGAAGCTAGGGTTGCTAGAAGCAGAATCTGCAGGCAAATTTCTCCACTCCAAATTCTCTCTCTAAAACCGATGTGCCTTTGAAATAATGTAAATTCCTAAGCCACTCCCTGCTTGTTTCCTAATCTGTACAAAGGACTCAATACTGGTTGAGGCTTCAAGGGTTGCTATGCAGGTTAAGTGAAACAATAGTGTACATAGAATATTTGTAGAGGTGAACCAGGTTGCAGTTGACAGAAACCTGCTACCAATAGTAACTGAAGTAATCATCTTTCCTAGAAAGATTTGAGAGGAGCACTGAGGACTCACTGCGGCCATAGGGGGAGTAATAGGCTGCTTTCTTCTGAGCATCACCAAAGTCATAGACCACGGGTATTGCAGGCCCATTTTCAGTCCAACTTTCCCGCTCCGTATTTCACTGGGTATTTCTATGAGAAATGAAGAAGTCATTGAGTCAGGACAATAGGGTTGGCTCTCACAGGGATGCTGCATAGATAGGAACATGCTGTTCCTGATAACAGAGATTATTTCAAATGCACACAACATGGAACCTTTGGTTTTGCCTGTGCTTCTCCAACATACAGGCCCCTTTGAGCTCACTCTCAAATTCTCTTCTCCCCATATCTACTCTTTTCCCCTAGTTTACTCTCATGGGCCTCTTGCTTTGTGTCCCTCACAGGATTGGGACAGAAGCACTGAGTAAATTACAGCATAGCAAACATGCAAGATAGCCCCAGGGGAAGGATGCTCCTTCTTGAACTGAAATACATGTTGCTCTCTAGACCCATGAAAATCACCACAGCCAGCAGCCCTGTGTACCTGGTAGAGGCCAAACAGATTGTATTCCAGATGCTGGAAGAAGCCATTTTGGGTGTGGTACCTCAGCTGAGCACTATTCCTCCAGTTCTCCATAGGGCTATTGTTGGGCACATGCCAGATGCCCAGGTCCTCGTAGTAGCCAGGGTTCTAGAAAGTAACCAACACTGAGCCTGACCAGGCTGACGTACCCTGTGAGAAAAAGAAGATGCACATGAACCACTCAGCTGAGTCGACAGTTGTGTTTCAACTCACTAGATGGACAAGTATATGCAGATCCTCTGATTTCCAGGGGGAAGGGTTTCCACCCCAACCCAGGTGTCCCATTTTTGTTGGGCTTTCTTAGAAAGAAGCTGGGATTCAAGACATATCTTTCTCAACTGCACCTGCTGTATCTCCACACTCCACTCTCCAAACCTGCCTCCTGCTTACTTGTGGCCTTGCCACTCTCCAGGACTCATCCCTTCCCACCCTGATGGTGAGAGGCACCAACCTTGTAGTCATCACTTGTGGCCGCCTCTGCCGTCCCAAAGGTGTTGTAGTTGGCCCAGTTGCCATCACCCTCAGGGTAGTCGGCTCTGTTGCCCTGCTGACTGAACCAGTGCTCGCCCACCGTGCACTTCCCATACATGTTGTTCTCGTGCACACTGGCCACCAGGGTCCAGCCACCACCCGCTGTGGTCATGTCGCAGAAGGTCTGGTAAATGACACCATTCTTGGTGTGAAGGAAATACAGGCCATCTAGAAGGAGAAGCAGCCCAGAGCCTAACTGTCTGCAAACTCATGGTCCTTCTCAGCCCTGCCACCAGGACAGTTCTAGGAACAGGAAACTTGGCCCAAACACTCATCATTTGAACCCTATCATTTTGTGTCCTTAGGGCTGCTAGATCTCCTGAGTTCTGAAGACCATATCCCTGTCAATGAGTCAAAACAGAATTATATGATGCACTGGCTTGGAAGGCAATCACAGGAGGGACAGTAGAGACTTCCGGGAAGATGGCGACCAGCTGAGCAGCAAGGAGGAATTCTCCCTCATAGATACCACCAGCTCCAGACAGACTTGGCGAGGGTGAATGCCGGGAGCTCGACTGGGAAGTTCAAAACTGAACGTGGGGGCTGGGGATATAGCTCAGTGGAATAAGCGCTTGCCTAGCAAGCACAGGGTCCTGAGTTCGATCCCCAGTACCGGAAAAAAAAAAACTGAACGTGTTTCTATGAGATGCCGGGAGAGACGAAGTAGGGGGCCTCAAATTGCTGTGGTGAGACGCAGGAAACCCCCGAACACTGAGCACCAGAGACGCTTGGCGCGGCAGACAGGAAGAGGCTTGGCTGGGTCTGAGCACCTTGTGGGCACAGCCGGCTCGATTCCTCCCACATCCCGAACCTGCTCAGCTCGCCAGCAACTCCGGCCACAAACCGGCATTTTAGGGGCGGCAACGCAAGATGGTTTCAGATCTCGTGCGCGTCAGGCAGGCTACGCAGCCAACGCCTGGAGCAGCCTGCAGTCCATGGCCGAGGCGGCATGAGGAGCACAGAGGAGCGGAGCACCCCGCTCCCTCCCCCAGACCCAGAGAGCGCAAGGAAACAGAAGTGAAGGGGAGCGGTGGATCGCGAGCATAGAACAAAAAACTGGCACTTTGGAACCTTCCTACATGCAGAAACTCCAAAACCGGTGAGTTATCTCCACTCCCGACCAGAACACAGAGTGGGGGAGGAGATCCGTCCCTATACATGCAGGGAAACATGCGAGGGCAGGGGAGCAGTGTTACACACCCCACCCATGTCTCGGTACAGAGTAGCTCACCTGACAAATCAGCATCTGAACACCCTTTTAAGTGGAACTCTCAGCAGAAAGCTTGAGGGTCATTCTCCCAAAGACAAGGAGTCATTGGAGCAGCCTGTGCAGCAGACCTTTGCCTGCTGAACTGCCTGGGGAATTTATAGCTCCACATTTTGAATCTGATACCCAAAAATGGGAAAACAGAAGAACAAAACGCAGTCTCAGAACTCAACCCCACCCAGAACAAGTTCTGAATGCGAGGATACAGGGGAACCAGGAAGCCACATACCTGCAAGTTATGAAACGATTGCATCCAAAATGAAACAACTCCAACAGGCCATAAAAGAGCTTAAAGCAGAAATAAGGCACATACCTGCAATGATCTCTCAGACAAAAAATGAACTGAAAACGATAATGGAAGAAATGTTCCATACACATAGAAAAGAAATAGATAAAATACTAGAAGAAAATAAGAAATGAATGGAAACTTACAAGAGCAATTTAGGAATGAATTACCAAAAATGAAACAGGTCCAAAAACAATGCCAGGACTTCAAAACTTACACTAAAAGCTCGCAAAATCGCTTAAATGAAACCGAAGATAGAATTTCTGACCTTGAAGACAGCATAGCAATTTATGAGTGAGAAAGGAAGGATCTCATAAAATCATCAAAGACGCAAGAAAAATCAATCCAACAGCTCCAAGATGAGGCAAAATGCAATAATATTCGAGTAATAGGAGTGAGTGAAACAGCAGGAGAACTCACAAACGATATAAAAAGAATATTTGCTGAAATAATAGCAGAAAATTTCCCAAACAAGGTAAAAGATACTGAAGTTCAGTTAATCGAGGAATACAGAACCCCAATGATCCATAACCCAAAGAAAAACACACACAGACATATAATAGTCAAGATCCCAGATATCCAGCAAAAGAACACAATATTAAAAGCTGCTAGAGAAATGAAACAGATCACCTATAAAGGAAAGCCCATCAGAATCACAGCAGACTTCTCAATGGAAACCATGAAATCAAGAAGAGCTTGGAGTGAGATATTACAGATTCTGAGACAAAACAACTTCCAACCCAGACTGATGCATCCTGCAAAATTATCCCTCAAATTCAATGGAGAAATAAAATATTTTCACGACAAAAAACAACTGAACAACTTCATGAGTGACAAACCAGCATTGCAAACAGCACTAAAAGATATTCTAGACAAAGAAAAAAGAGACCACAATCCCAAGAACAGCGATATAAATAACTCCCTAAACATAACAAGTAATTAAACAGTCAACAAAAGAAGGAAAACTTCGAGGAAATAACATGACTAGAATAAGCCAACATATAACCATTAATGTAAATGGCCTCAACTCAAAAGTCAAAAGGAAAAGATTGGAAGACTGGATTAAAGAACACAATCCAACGATATGCTGTATACAGGAAACACACTTTACTCAAAAAGAAATCCACTGGCTGAAAGTTAAAGGTTGGAAAACAATTCTCCATGAAACAGGTCCCCAGAAAAAAGCAGGGGTAGCTATTATGTTTGCAAACAATGTAAACTTCAAACCAAAAACAATCAAAAGAGATAAAGAAGGCCACTACATACTAGTTAGGAGAAAGCTACAAGAGGAAGAGGTAACAATCCTAAACATTTATGCACCAAACAATGGAGCACCTAACTTTACAAGTCAAATCTTAACAAACGTAAAAAATCAAATAACTAATAACACTATTGTAATAGGGGACCTAAACACCCCTCTGACGCAAAGAGATAGGTCAACCGGACAGAAACTCAGCAAAGAAATAACAGACCTGAACCAAAAGTGTGAACAAATGGACTTAGTAGATGTATACAGAGTATTCCACCCCACAGCATCAGAATACACATTTTTCTCAGCTGCACATGGGTCTTTCTCCAAAATAGACCACATTCTCGCCCATAGAGCATATCTACCTAAATGCAAAAGAATTCAAATTATAACATGCATATTATCGGACCACGGTGCAATAAAATTCGAAATTAATGACAAAGAGAACTCCAAAAACCACATAAACATGTGGAAATTAGACAACAACCTACTGAATAACCAAGGGGTCACACAAGAAGTTAAAGAAGATATTAAAAATTACCTACAAATAAATGAAAATGCAAGTACAACCTGCCACAATCTGTGGGATGCAATGAAAGCAGTCCTCAGAGGGAAATTTATAGAAATGAACTCATATACAAAGAAAATAGAAAGAGAGAAAATAAATAACCTAATAATAGACCTCAAACTCTTAGAAAAAGAGCAACAAGCCAAACCAAGAGCCCAAAGAAGGGAGGAGATTATAAAACTCAGGGCAGAAATTAATGCAACTGAGATGAAGAAAACTCTACAAAAAATTAGTGAATCAAAGAGTTGGTTCTTTGAAAGAGTAAATAAAATTGATAAACCCCTAGCCAACCTTAACAAAAAAAAAGAAGGGAAAGATCTCAGATTCATGCAATAAGGGATGAAAAGGATGAAGTCACTACAGATCCAAAAGAAATACAAAAGATCATTAATACACACTTTGAAAATCTGTATTCGCATAGGATAGAAAACACAGAAGAAATGGACAGATTCCTAGAAAGTTACAAATTGCCAAAATTGAATCAGGAAGACGTAAAAATCCTGAACAATCCTATATCAGTTAATGAGATTGACAACGTTATTAAAAACTTTACCAACAAAGAAAAGCCCAGGCCCTGATGGATTCACAGCAGAATTCTACAAAACATTCAGAGAAGATCTGATGCCAACACTCCTCAAACTCTTCAATGAAATCGAAAAGGAAGCAACTCTCCCCAACACATTTCTGGAGGCAAGTATTATGCTGATACCAAAAGCAGAGAGGGACACAACCAAGAAAGAGAGCTACAGGTCAATCTTTCTAAAGAACATAGATGCAAAGATACTCAACAAAATATTGGCAAATAGATTACAGCGAATCATAAGGAAAATTATAAACCACGACGAGGTAGGATTCATTCCAGGAATGCAGGGATGGTTCAATATTCATAAGTCAATTAATGTAATACACAATATTAATACAGTCCAAGACAAAAACCACATGATCATCTCAATACATGCAGAAAAGACTTTCGATAAGGTCCAACATGCATTCATGTTAAAAACCTTAGAAAAAATAGGAAGTGATGGCCTCTGCCTCAATCTGATCAAAGCCATCTATGACAAGCCAACAGCCAACATCACACTAAAAGGACATAAACTGAAAACTTTCACTTTAAAGTCAGGAACAAGACAAGGATGTCTATTGTCACCACTCCTATTCAACATAGTTCTGGAAGCATTAGCCAGAGCAATCAGACAAGAGAGAGAAATAAAAGGAATAAGGATAGGAAAGGAAGAAGTCAAACTATCAGTATTTGCAGATGACATGATACTATACATGGAGGACCCCAAAAACTCCACAAGAAAACTCCGGAATTAATTGACAAATTCAGCAGCGTAGCCAGATACAAAGTCAACACCCAAAAATCAGTAGCATTCCTATACAAGAACAAGAAACAGACTGAGAGAGAAATTGAGGAAACCATACCCTTTACAATAGCAACCAAGAAATTGAAATACTTAGGAATCAATCTAACAAAGAATGTGAAAGATTTATTCAGTGAAAACTACAATACTCTGAAAAAGAAGATTGAAGAAGATTTCAATAAATAGAAAAACATACCCTGCTCATGGTTAGGAAGAACTAACATTGTAAAAATGGCCATACTACCAAAACTGTTGTACAGATTCAATGCAATTCCCATTAAACTACCGCTAGCATACCTCACAGACCTAGAGAAAATATGCCTCAAATTCATCTGGAACCAGAAGAGACCCAGAATAGCAAAAGCAATCCTGGGCAATAAGGACAAGTCAGGTGGAATCACAATCCCTGACCTGAAATTATACTACAAAGCTACTGTTATAAAATCAACCTGGTACTGGCTAAAAAACAGACCTGAGGATCAATGGAACAGGCTGGAAGATGCAACCATAACGAAAAACCCACTCAGCTACCTAATATTTGACAAAGGGGTCAACCAAACTCACTGGAAAAAAGAAGGCCTGTTTAATAAATGGTGCTGGAAAAGCTGGCTTGCCTCTTGCCCAAAACTGAAAGTAGACCCCAGTCTATCACCATGCACCAAACTCAGGTCAAAATGGATCACAGACCTCAACATTAAAAGAGAAACTCTAAATCTATTGGAAAAGAAAGTAGGTAAAAATCTTGAAGAGATAGGAGTAGGCAGAGATTTCATGAACAAAAATGAAAATACAAGGGAAACACTTCAAAGAATCAATAATTGGGACCTCATTCTACTGAAAAGTGTTTGTACATCTAAAGAACT
This sequence comes from Dinomys branickii, assembly GCA_004027595.1. NCBI lineage: Eukaryota > Metazoa > Chordata > Mammalia > Rodentia > Dinomyidae > Dinomys > Dinomys branickii. The sequence goes on from PVLD010027124.1 coordinate 20,938, forward strand.
CACCAGCAAAGTAAAAAGAAAACCCACAAATTGGGAAAAAATCCTAGCTGGCTGTCCCTCAAAGGTCTTCTATCTAGAACATACAAAGAATTAAAAAACATGTACCTGTCCAAATTCAAAGACCCAATCCAGAAATGGGCATCTGAGATGAATACACAATTCTCAGACAAAGAAATACAAATGGCAAATAAATATATGACAAAATGTTCCACATCCTTAGTCATTCGAGAAATGCAAATAAAAACAACATCGAGATTT
>PVLD010027125.1:0-21194 GCA_004027595.1 Dinomys branickii
GATGACTGTAAAAATCTATGTATTGCGAACATGCAGTAATAAAAAACAGGATCACTTTAAAATAAAATGTTTTGAAAGGTAAAACAAAGGTTAGCCAAACTTGATAGATGAGCAAACTGAAGCAGAGAAAATCAAGTGACAGACTCTACGATCTAGAAATGGTAGGGTCAGAATAAGAACACAGGTCTAGGGCTGGGGATGTAGCTCAGTGGAATAAGCGCCTGCCTAGCAAGCATAGGGTCCTGAGTTTGATCCCCAGTACCGCCAAAAACGAAGAACACAGGTGTCTTAAATTCTTCACCAAAGGATTTATAACAAATGACTTCTCATGTAGCAATAGAGATAAATTGTATATCTCATTCAGTTTTCTTCCTCAAGAATCAGGGAAGGAATCCAGTGACAGAATGTTACCAAAATAACATCATTCAAATGCATATTAATTTTTCAATTACATATTTAGGGACTCTATAGTTCAATTATAGATTTTTTTGCCTGATAACACAAGTTGTTCTAATGTTGACTTTAAATGGTTTCCATACTTAAACTTCTGGTGTGATTTTATACCACTGAGTACATGTTTCTATATCCCACATTTCCTTATATTAAAACTGCTAAAAAAAAGTCACCCTGCATATAAAAACTCCGATATTCCATTGGTAATGCGATTGACAAAGTTCTAGATCAGATTATTTTAAAGGATTCATTCCTGCTCTAATATAGCTCATAAATGCACATTTCTATGACTAACCAGTACAGAAGTACATCTTAGACTTAATGTATTATGCACATATGGAATTGGTGTCAGCCAGATCTTGCTTCCTCATTACCATTTTTAATTTATTTCTGTTAGTATATTTCAAAATACACAATGATTATATTCATGGTGGGGAGTTGGTACATGCATGTATTGCATTTTTATAAATTCATTTTCAGTTGGTAAATGTTTGCAGTACATAATGGCTACATTTATTAGGGGTACATAATACTGCTTAATTCTTTTTTAAACCCCCAACTCTTTTCCCTACCCTTCCATGCATCTTTTGGACACCTTCTCATATATACTGTTGATAATAATCCTTATAGGAACTTCAATATCATTTTTAAAACCAAGTTGAAACTTTGCAAACCTCCCATACGCAGCTGTCAGGAAACTTTAACTTTGTTAGTCCATAAACTTAGTTAACTGGTCTGGAACAAACATGCATATCCCTCCCATATAGGAAATTTTAGTTTGCTTTGATTTCTCTTATGGCATTTTTCTGTACCATGCAAGCCAGAACTTCTGAATACCCTAAAGAACTTTTGGGCTCTCTTTTAATCTTGCACCATTGCTGCAGGATAGGTGACACACCAAAATGTTATTCTACTGGAGAAAATATCCTAACAATAATGTCTGCAAACATCCACTTTCCTATCCAGTTCAACTTCTCTTCACTAGAATACATTTTTGGACCTTTTTCCAAGCCTGTGTTTTGGGGATTTTGCCAAGCTGTTGTTGAGTAGGTTTCCTCTTCCATCTGCTTGCACAGAATTTAATTGCAATACTTCTAAAAATGTGGTCCTATGGGAGATCTATATCAGTATAAACTAAGAGAAGTAATTTATAAATGCAGACTGTTGACTCATACTCCAGGTGATCTTTGTACACTGAAGTATGGAAGCCACTGCCTTAGTGAAAGAGTACTTTCTGCAAGGCAGTCTTCCAGGACTAGAACAATTTGAAAGGACAACACAAAAGAAGAATTTCTTAAGTTCTTAAATCACAGTCATTTCATCATAACTCAAAACCAGGCTTTATTTTCAAACTTAAATTAGTTTGTTACAATAATCAAATAAGAAAAAAGGATGAAATAAATTATGGTAAATCAAAGATAACATTTATTGTTAAAACAAGTATGTAACTTCTCTATATAGTTAATCTGACTTATTACTACATAAATGACCATTAAAATCCCAGTCCCAGGATACTGTATGGCAATGGTAAATATTTTTTTCATGGCCAGCACAGTATATAATATTATAAATTAAGCATATATTACTACATACACACTATGTAAATATACCAAATTTGGCACAGTAAATATAGGATAAGTAATGGGCACTAAGAAGATGTGTTGAGAGTCTTGGTTTATACTTAACTTTTAGGTTAAAGTACAATATCATCAAACTAAACCCTTGCTTAGTAACTTAGTATTCTCCTAACATTTAGCAAGGACCGATATACTAATAGGGCCAAAGAACAAGACAATCCAAATAAGTTCATGTGCATGTGTGTATTACAGATGCTTGAATCTAAAACACCAAATGTGTTTTCAAACATCCCCTTATGAGCTTTGCTTAAATCTGATTTCTGATCATTCAAAAGGAGATATATTCAGTGATTTAAATATTTATAGTATTGTGAAGCAGAAGATGTAAAACTTATTTACCTTAGTCATTTTAAGTGATTGAGTAGGCACAATTTTACAAGAGGTTAAATTGTACTTACATACATGGGGTATGAGTAAAATTCTAGATAGTTTTGTGAAATCAAACCTATTTACCCTATCTTGTAATCCAAATGTTTCATGTATATTCATGTGTCAAAAATAATCAAGTTGACTGCATTCCAGAATAAAATTCAACATATCTTGGAAAAGAAAACTAAATAACTATCTGCATATTTGGATATAATCCTGTGTCTATGTGTCTTTATACAATAGCATTTTATTTTCAACTAAGTAGAGCATTGTGATAGCCAAGGTGATGGCATGCAGGAATTACACTTTATTCTACCGATTGGTGAGCATCTAGTTAGGAAGATGAAAGCATTTCTATTGAAAAACAAAACATCTAAAGTGCTTAATACAATAGAATAGAAATTTATATAAAGTCTGCTATGTACAAATCCTAGAGAAAAACTGTTAAAATTGCTCAGTGTTTGGAGAGATTATCCTAGAATAACTTTCTAGGAGACTTACCAGGAATTTGATAACTCTTATTCTAAGAACTGAACATATTATGTCTATAGCAGTGAACATGTTAAATATAAATTTTGATCTCATGGCCATAGAATAGTGGAGAATACAGAGAGATAATAAACAATATATGTAAGAGAAATATTATAAATAGGCATACTGACACGATGATTGTTATAATCCAGTTTTGAGATCAGAGAATGCCTCTCAAAGTTGTCAAGGGCACAGAGGCACAAATGAAAATAATATGCCTATAGAATTGAAAGAAAACCAATTAGACTGAAGCATAGAGTTTCAGGAGGAAATGCAAAGAAAAATATAGAATAAAAGAAAAGGCATGAGAAAGGTATATGAAGTAAAGTGCAAAGAGGAGGCGGGGGTCAGCACTGTATTTTGAAGTGCAAATTAAATCCAAAAATGGGGTCGAATGGAACTTTTCTTTCTCAGTGACCTACGATTACATGCAGATGTCAATGATTTTCCTTATCCTTTTTAACTCTAACAGGTCATTTTGGTAGAGAAACTGTATCCATCAGTGATACCTCAAAGGAATGAGGGAACTGTCCACATTAACTGTTCTCTAGATTCTTGGGTACTTCCATCTGAGCATGATTTCAGTCTGCTCTGAAAGTTAATTCATTCCAATGTTTGCCAGATTCCCTAATCAGTACATTATAACTATTATTTCAAGTTACAAAATTTCCAAATTTGCACACCATGGTGCAAATACGCATATAAAACCACTTGGAGGTTGAATGAACAAAATATTACTACTTTAAGACACATAGGATAATATGTTCTATCACTCAGGTTGGGAAGTCATTTAGTAAAGATATGAAAGCTAATCTGTAAAAACTTGCAAATGCTGAGCTCATCATTTACACCTGACAAAAGACATTTCATTAAAAGCACATTTGTCTTTGTGAAAAGTGTAATGACTTGAAGAAGAGGTAGCTAAGTTCTGCAGAACTCACTGTGTGCCAAAAAATTGGGGAGGCAATTCAGTTTTAATATATGCTTTATAGATTTGTTTTCAAGGCTGATAAGCAACAATATTGAGACCCAATTTTTTTCTCACAGAAAAATAGAAGTTATCTTACCAATGAGCCCAATTTATGAAATAATTCCATTTTAGGAAATGCCTAAGTTCCTGTGATGGTTAATTGTGATGTCAAGTTGAATGAGAAATGCCTATCAGATTGGTTAAGCACAGTTCTAAGTTTGTCTGGATAACTGACTTACTCAAAGAAGGAAGACCCACTATGGGTTTGGGTGACACCAGACTATACGCTTGTAGCCTAGATGGAATGAAAAGGAAGTTAGATGGAATCTCAGTTTTGCTTCTTACGAGAAGCTCTAGTCTTCACCATCACCTTTGGACATCCATCATCAGCCTTCCAGGGCACACTTCTCAAACTTCCTACAGAGATCCTCCAGTTTCATGATACGGACTACCACAGTATTCTGTAGTGAGCTCCAGGCTTTCAAATTTGACTAGGTCCTCCAGCTCTGCAGTGCACATATGGCCCTTTGCCCCTTTTGCATTGCATTGTAATTCTCCAGGTGGCCATTTCAGATCTACTTTGTAAATATTAAATCCGTTACTATAGTGAACCCAAACTGATACAGCTTCAAAAACTAAAAGTTTCAAAATGAATTGGGATAGTAGTAAGAACGCATGTCATATTTTATATCATGTCCTTGGCACATATTTTTTTTGGAACTGGGAATCAAACTCAGGACCTTGTGCTTGTCAGGCAGGCACTGTGTTGCTGAGCTATATCCTCTGCCTTGGTACATATTATATTAAAAGATGCTCTTAGATTAGAGTGTTGAAAACCTTCTCGCATTAGTTACACAAGAGTAATGATCTTTATTTCATTTACAACTCCCTAATGATGATTGAAGTATATTATATGTTTCAATATAACACAGGACTATTTCTTTAATGGTTCATAAATAGGATTAATCTGTCCTTAGCTCTTCTGTGATCATTATTCAGTTGCTTTAAGTGAAATAACCAGTTGGAAATTTAACATATTGTCACTGGAGAAGGTGGGAGCATTTTCAATGTGATGGCATAGAATCACTGGAAAGTTGTTCGATTTATAGGCATGCACATAAGGAAAATGAATATAGGAGACTTGGCTATGTTTTGATTAAGATTTGATATCAAAGGATTTGGTATCAAAGGTTTTGTTATCAAAGGGTATTATCAAGGATTTGGATCAAAGAATTATGGGGAAATAATTTGATTTTCAGCATGTGCATCAAGCAAATGAATTTGGGAGACTTGGCTATGTTTTGATTAGGATTTGTTATCACAGGATATCTGACAGTAACTACAGGTCATAAAAGCTAGGTAACAAATAAGAACAAAATATTACAGTCACTAGTGCCATACTTCTGGTTCTGAGCCATGGCATAGCTATGATTCCACTTGGGCAAATGTGGTTGTAAGTAAATAAAGCAAGGTATATACATGATAGACAAATTGTGATCCCCAACATCTGGTGAGTTTACACTATTAATATCAAAGCACTTGCAATTTGTGAAAACATGAATAGATGTAGGAGGTATTATGCTAAATGAAATGAGCCAAATACAGAAAGATAAATACTACATTATCTCAATTATATGTAGAAGATAAAAACAGTGAACTCATGGAAACAGGAGTAGAAGGGTGTTATCAGGGGCCGGGGAGTAGGGGAAACGGAAATAAGGTGATCATAGGTACAATTTGCAGTTATGGGATGAATATGTCCCAGAGCCTTAATGTGCAGCACAGTGACTTTAGTTAATAATAATGTATTGTGTGCTTGAAATTGGCTTGGAGACTAGATCTTAAGTTTTCTCACCACACATTTTAAAAGGTTACCTACCCAAGGTGATAAATATGACATTGAGCTTGACCATGACAGTCATTTCACAATGCATACTTATTTGAAAATATTGAACGCTCTGAATATATCTACATATATAATATTTATTTGTCAATAATATCTTCATAAAGATAAAAACTAATCAAAGAATTTTTCTGGATTGTCTGTGTTTCCCTTCTTATTCTGACATCTCAATTTGGAACATCTTCTATTCTTCCACACTGGTGAAATCCCAAGTTTTAAGACTCATTTAAAAATGTCCTCTCTTCTGTAAGCCTTCTCTGAACATTCAAGTAGATTTAGTCACATCCTCCTAAAAATTTTAGATTTGACTCAAAGTCACATAGACTATAAATTTCAAGCAAGGCTGAAATTCCGGTGGTTTAGCAGATAGTCAATAAAATTTTTGATGTGCAAAAGAATGCAGCAATGGGAAAGAAATCTAAAATTAGTTTAGGAGCTCTCTTTTCATTAATGAAAAGATCAGGGGAAAATGAGATCCCCTCTGTTTGTAGGATAGAGCCTTTCTGTCCTTGTGATAACACGAATTAGGCATGTTTCCTTTGAAATGCCAATAAGCTCACTGCTTACATCACAAGTCCGTTCTAATGAGTCATTGTATAAACTCTCTGGTAGCCAGAATGATAGATGATGTCTATATCTCTACTTACCCCAACAAGAAGTATTATTTTCTTTTGTGTCTTTGTGTTTTTGGTAGACATCTCTACATGACCTTCCATTGTATTCTCCAGTTGTCTCTTCTGCTTGTCCTTTCATTTGTGCCTCAGAACTGTGTGCTTTGCTAAAATGTCAAACCCAGGAACTTTAGTATCCGATTCAGTTTCATTTCAATTTGACATTTGTCATCCTTGGATAACAAGGGTCATTTCTCATGCTAACATGATTGGGTTGGCAGAAATGTTTCTCCTCTGTGTGCAAAACTAACCAAGTAAATTATTTTCTTCTCTCATTCAAAAGAGGTTAAGGATGAATGAATCTCCTCTGTGGCTGTGAAAAACCAATGGGTTGTTCTAATGAGTATATATGTCTTGTTGAGTTCTGGCTGACTCTTAGACACAGAATGTGTCTATGTAGTAATTTTTTCTTGTATTTTGCAGGTAGAAGCAAGATAGTAGAAGTTTATTATACTCTAGACCAAGCAATAAATCCTTCAATGTTCATAATATAAAGTAGTAAAAATAATTCACCACCAATAGGATATTTTCTTTTGAAATAATAAAGCACAAAAAAACTAAACTAAAGCACCTAAACAAGGAAAAGAACTCAGCTATGTTTGAAAATAAATTCCAGCAACAATTTACTTAAAAAGAGTTCCTCAGCTATACCTCAAAGTCTACAGACAAGTCACTGATTATCAACTATATTCTCTTCCTCCTTCAGAGCCCCAAAATAGGAAGCAAGAGAAAACGAAGAGTGACAATTTCTACCAACACTGCATCTAGAAACTGACAAGTTCCAATAATCTGTGAAGTAACATGCCTACTTACCTAAGAAAATTGTATATTGAATCTTTTTTTAAGTTTTCTTCTTGACTCTTCTCCAGTAAGAGTATGAGTCTGTTTACCTATGAGTCTAGCAATATAAGAAGGAAGTATGTTGTTACTTGTTCAGGTTGTAGGTCATTTTTAGAACAATGGAATTTATCACCATGTCATTCACAGCCTTCACCTGTCAAAATATATCTTTTGCATGGAATTCCTTACCACAAAAATTTAAAAGATGTACATTCTAGAATAGAAATCACAGCGATCTCACTCTTGACATTACCAGATAATTTGCAATGCATAGAGATGATTTGAATACATGTCACAAAAAGGAAACCTCATGAAGGAAACTCAAAATTACTCTGACACAGCAATAACTAATGCTAGCAGAACAGGAACTTTGGCACTGTGGCCAATCTTTTAAAAAGGAAACTACAGGCACAATATATCAAGTTTGAATTCAGACAAATTTTTAAAACACACAAAATAACAAAAGGCCAGGTATGGTAGCATATGTCTATAATTCCAGCCCTCAGGAGGCTGAGGTAGAAGGGTTTTTTGTAGTTCGAGACCAGCCTGGGTTACAAAGTGAGATCAAGCCCAGCCTGAGCTGCATGATACCCTGTCTCAAAAAAACAAACAAGCAACAACAAAAAAACCCCACACAAAATACCACATCCTTTGAATGAATATTGCCTTTTTCAGGTAAAGTGGAAACATATTTGCAAGTATTTTTATCATTTTTTTCAATTTTTAATCTTTCATATTTAAGACTTTCAATCAAGTTCAACAACCATATAAAAAGTCAGATACAAATTTATAGTTTACAAATAAGTCACCACATGTAAATCCTAAGGGACAAGATTTAAGTGAAGGATTTAAAACTTAATGAATGGATATACTTCCTCCTATGGGTTCTGTTATATAGTCCTTATTTCTATGCTCAGAGCAGGGATTATTCTGCCTCATTGACCTTAATCTATGTTAATCCTATAAAACCAAATTGCTCACAGATTTTGGTGATCTGATGTGACAGAACTTGTCTCTGAATGCTTTTCTAAAAATGTGTCTATTTATATTATCAGTCACCATTTACCCTCTATGAATTCACGTTAACCCTCCAACATCCATATTAACACCCTGTGAAGTCTTCCCAACTACCTAGTATTCCATGTGCTCTTTCTCTGCTGGTTTCTGCAAATACCTCTACTGCAGCACATAGTTCACTGTGTATCATAAATTTCAGATAAAATTTCTGGTAGGGAAAGAAAATAGTGACTGTTAATTGTCATTGTGAATTGGATTACATAATGCTTAGCAGATTAGTGAAGCACATATATACATCTATCTATGTATTTTGGGGGGTGTTACCAGAGATGATTGGCATGTAGGGAAGCAAAATGAGGGGGAAAACCACGCTTATGTAAGTGACAACAACCAATAGGTTTTCAGATCAGATGGAGTGAAAGAAGAAGAAAGAAATTGGCCTGCATTTATAAAGGTCCACTTCACTTAAGCAGGGACATGTTTTACTGTTGCCATTGTTTGGAAAGCAGACTCCAGTTTGCTTACCCAGCCTTTCAAGGCAAACTCACACCAGATTCTCCAATGAGTCTCCTGGTCTTCAGTCCTAGATTGGTACTGCACTCTATTTTTTAAATTTTTCTTTTTTTAAGTACATGTTTGCAGTGCATAATTGATGGAGACCACTATGAAGCAGCCCCTAGCAGGACTTAAATTATCCAACTGGCTTTTTATGTTTACTTGTGAATCTGTTCAAAGTGTAAGCCACTTGTCTGGAAGTGAGCGACAGACTCATAGTAAGTGAACCTCTGTGAGTCACTAATCTCTACTAAAACCTGCAATGGTGATGAAGCTGGAAAATCTCAAAGGATAAGACAAGATCATAGCCAAGGACACCTGGATCCCATCTCAACTAGATAAATAATATAGCCTCAGGCATCTCACTCCTTAATAAGGATTAATTTACTCCTTATTAAGGATTAATAAGGATTAATTTACTCCTTATTAAGGATTAATAAGGATTAATTTACTCCATATTAAGGATTACAAAGGATTAATTTAATCCTTATTAAGGATTAATAAGGATTAATCCTCTCAAGAAGACACTCAGAGGGGTAATTAATCATTATTAAAGATTAATTTAATCCTTACTAAGCATCTTAGAGAAATCCTTGACTAATTCTGCCTTTCTTGAGTACGCCCTTCTCTTCCTCTGATAAGGAAATAAATTCAGGTCACCCAGAGAAGGTCTTGGCCTTAGCCCCAAGAGAAGCTCTAGTTCTGTGAGAGGGCTTTGATCTTCCTGGAGCCCTGAAATCTTTTAGCCCAACTCTTTTCATTTAGCCTTCATGATACTCATTTGGGAGATGGTGAGCCTCATCAGCCCACAATAACTAAGGGGTATTAACCAGGTACCTAATGACTACATACATTGTGGGAAGCTAGTATATGTACAGAACACATCTTCATTATTCTTTTAATCCCCTTCCTTCCCACTCTATCCCTACTCCCTCCAGCTCTTGGTCCCCTTCCCACTTGCAAAAGAACTATCTCCCTATTTTTTATTATCTATCTTTTTAACTTTCTCTGTATTTATATTCTGGGTTTCTCATGTAAGAGGAAATGTGATATTTAAGCTCATGCAATGGATTTATTTCACCTAATATTATGGCCTCAGGGTGTATCCATTTTCCTACAAATAATGCAGGTTTATTCTTTTTATGGCAAAGAAGTAGTGCATTATGCATAGATACCACATTTTGTCCACCCATTCTTCTGTTCATGTACATGTAGGCCACTTCTAAGATTTAGCTACTATGAGTGGTGCTGCTATAAACATGGGTATGCATGGATCATGGTAATATGACAGCCTTAACTCTCTCAAGAAGACACCAAGAGAGGTAATAGCTGGGTTAAATGGAATTTCTAGTTCCATTCTTAAAAATGATATTTTTAGTTTTTGAGGAATTGCAATACTTGATCAGTAGTTTCCAGCTTCTTGGACTGAACAACTTGTCCTAAGGCCCATCAGTGACCACAGTGTATTCTCATGGCTCTAATCCTGTAAGCCTAGTTAATAAATCTATCTGCATAGTGATACATATGTAATAGTCATTCTACTCTTCCCACAAATCCTAAGCAACAGAAGAATAAAACTGAACCTCCAACTTGTCTGCAGGAGTCAAGAGGCTCCAAAGCACCATGACATTTTTTAAATTAAGTTTCATCATATAAAATTCATGAAATATTAAATGATACATCATTATATTCCAGTTCATTGCAATATTAAATATTACTTAAAATTACACATCCTCAATAAAATTTAGTATAAAAATTAATTCTAGTATAATTTTGTGGTACTTTTGAAACACAACTATACAAATTCAGTTTGAGAAGCATCTTTATGGATCATGAATGGTAAAACAATGTATGTATAAAATACCATTATAATGTAAAAGGTAAAATAATATGAAGAGGAAAATCCATAGCACTAAACATAATATATTTAGAAAATTAAGTTTTCTAATCAATGATATCAGTTTGTAGTTTGAACTAAAACACAAAAGCCAAGAAAAAATAATGAAGATTACAGAAGAAATCAAGGATAGAAAGTAGAAACAAAGCCAGGCATGGTGGCACATGCCTGTAATCCCAGGACTTGAGAGGCTGAGGTAGGAGGATAGCTGCAAGTTCAAGACCAGCCTGGACTACAAAGTGAGCTCAAAGCCAGTCTGAACTACACAGTGAGACCCTATCTCAAAAAGAAAAAAAAAAACCAAAAAACAAAGAAAAAGAAAATAGAAACAGAGAAAATCAACAAAACAAGTCAGTTACTGGAGTGAATAAATTAAAATAAATGATCATTTAGCCAAAACGACTAGCAAAACAGAAAGAACAGAGATTATTAATATCAATAATGAGAGTGGTGACTACTGACTTTGCGGATATTGAAAAATAAGACAATGTTGGGATGGTAGTATGCGTTTGTCATCCCAGACTTTAAGCATGAGGAAGGAAAGCCACAAATTTGAATTCAGTCTAGTCACTTTAAAGACTTGGAGAAAGCCTCTCTCAAAATAAAAAATTAGCAGAGCTTGGAATATGGCTCACACTGAAGGCCCAGGGCCCATAGTAAGTAAGTAAGCAAGTAAGTAAGTAACTAAGTAAATAGCCTAGAAACAAAAGTATAATATTATAAAGCAGTTTATGATAATAAATTTGAAAATTTAGGTGAAATGGGTAAATTCTTTGAGTGACAAAAGCTATTAAAAGTCATGCATGAAAAAATACAATACCTCAGAAACCTTATATCCATTAGAAAATTGAACTCATTGTAAAATATCTTCTGATTAATAATTCCAGGATCCATTATGACTTCACTGACAAATTCTACTAAATATTTAAGGAAGAAAGATCCCAAGTCTGGAAAATCTACTCCAAGAGACTGAAAACATCTGCCCACTCACTCTCTGAAGCCAACATTAACCTAATACCAAACCTTTAAAAAGTCCAAGAAAAATACTCTATTCCAAATCCTCTTGAATACAGATGGACCAATTTTTTTTCTTTTTTTTAATTTTAAAGAAAATAGTACAAAAATAAAAACAGAAGCAAAATACAAACAACACAAAGCAAGGACATTAAAAATGATACAGGGTTTCAAACCAAATGGTAGGGATTAACAGTAGTTGTTATATTACATATTGTTTATCTTCAATGAAGTTGCTCAGATTACCAGATGTGAGAAGAGAAAATGGACCAATTTTTAATAAAATTTTAGCAAATCATATCCAAGAAATATAAAAAGAACGTCATAGCCCAAAAAAGTTTATTCCAACAATACCAACTTGGTTTATTATTCAAAATCAATCAACAGAAATACAGCCTTTGAAAATTGGAAGGTGTTCAAGAGATGGAAGGAACAGGGCAGGAGGAAAGAGGTAAGAGAAAAAACAAGAATTAAGAGATGTTATGTCTACGTACTAATTCCCCATGATAGATGTAATCATTATACACTGCTAACATGTACTAATACAACACAAACAAAAATCAATCAATATAACTCTCATAATAACAGACTGAAAAAATATCATCTCACTGTATTCAAAGATATATTTTTCAAAAGCCATCATTCACTCCTGATTTAAAAAAAAACTCTCAAGAAAACTATACATAAGAAGGAATTTGTTCAATATGATAAAAATCATCTATGGAAACCTACAGCTAGCATTCATCTCAGTTACTGATAAAAAGAATGCTTTTCTCCTAAGGTTAGAAATAATGCAAGTGTATCTACATACACCACTTCTATTTAATATTGTATTGTGTGTTCTAGGCAGTGCAATGAAACAAAAACAATAAATTTAAAATATTCATATTGGAGAGGAAAGAAATAAAACTGTTCTGTTCTCATATGACAGGATCATCAAGGTAGAAAACCTATATATTCTACAGAAATTATTTCTGGAGCTAATTGGTGAATTTATTTGAGTTGAAAGATATGGAATAAAGAAATTAATTGTATTTTTATATACTAGGAAAAGCAATAGGAAATAACATTTTTGTTGATTCAAAAGCAGGTCAGTAGTAAAGGATGCTCTTTACAAAAAATTGTACTGGAACATTTAAACATCTATGTACAGGGATGAATGAAAGAAAATAACGTAATTCCTTGCAACATAGAGAAAAATTAAGTCAAAATGATTATAGGAGGGCTGGGGATATAGCTCAGTGGAATAAGCACCTGCCTAGCAAGCGCAGGGTCCTGAGTTCGATCCCCAGTATTGCAAAAAAAAAAAAATGATTATAGGAGGAACTAGGATTGTTATAAGTATAAACTGCATAAAATAAAAGAATAAGCTTTCATAAAAATGGTCGAGTTTGACACAAATGGCACGAAGATATAATGAGCATGTGAAAAAATGCTCAATATTGTCAGTTATCAAGGCTACACGAACCAAAATCACAATGCAATTTCAATACACACATATTTTAGTAGCGTTATTTTTTAAAAAATATGTTCATACTAAATGTTGCTGAGATTGTACAGAAATTGAAATACATATGCTACCATGAGACTATGAAAATAGGACAAGCACTTTGGATAACGAGTTGGCAACTTCTTGGAAAGTTAAAATACTCCTATTATGTGACTTATCATATGACCTTTTACCCCTAGGTTTTTATTCAAAAGAAGTGAAATTGGATGTCCACACAAAGACTTGTATGTGAATGTTCATAGTAGTTTTGATTATAATAGCCAAAGACGGGAAACAACCCAAATGTCTATCAATAGTTAATTGAAGAAATAACTTGGAGTGTATCCATAACTGGGATGCTATTCATCAATATAAAGGATGGACTAGTAATACAAACAAAAAATTTGAAAAAAAAAAGAATCTCAAGATAACTTTTGTTCAATGAAAGAAGTTAGGTTAGTTAAAAGAGTAAGTACATTCACCTGATTCCATATATGAGCACTTCCAGAAGATGGAAACAAGTCATTCTTTTAAAAAATGACTTAGAAAAGTGAATTACGGTGAAAGACACACAGAAAATGTTTATGGGTGAAAAATATACTAATTATCTTGATTTTAATGGTAATTTCTTGAATGTATATGTGTGTCAAAATTTATCAAGCCATGCAATTTTAATTAATGTGAAGTCTACTTCATTAAACATTTAAAAATTCCTTGCCAATTTTCTGTCAGTTCATTATAAGAATTAACATATTTTATGAAATTTTTTGCTACTAGGTAAAAGTGATGTCCAATATATTTCCTTACATTTAGCCTATATTTTTGTATTCCTTTTGCAATACTCCTGCACGGATTTTGTTTCAGAACAATAATTTCCCTATTAGTCACTAAACAATAACCTATTACAATAAAATGTGAGCTCCGTGTAGGCAAGGACTTTAATCCCATTGTTCTTAGCTCTACAAACAATGATTGGTACATAGTAGAAAACTGATGTTAGTTGAATGGAGTAGAATCTCTGACACCCTGCCTTTTTTGTATTATATATGTGATATCGAACAACCATCATAAAATCATTCTAATGGCATTATAGCTGAAGATGTAAAGCTGGGGGAGAGCTTTCACTCTTTGGGTGCAGCTTTATGACATTATTTGCCTCTGTTCCCTACCTGAATTCTCCTACATACTTCTACCAAAATTAAATATGGAAAAATCTCAGATTACCTTAGGTTCACTTACCCTAACACTTAATGTCTGTGTGGTCTCAAACAGTTAAACTGACATCTGAGTCTAAGTTCCTTCCTTGTAATTTGAAGTTAGTACTTATTTTTAGGGTTGGATGCATAACAAGAGTCATAGTAGATGGCCAGCAAATACTAATTCCCTCCCCTACCTCGGTCTAATTGAACACAGCTCCTGCACTAAAATTTGCCCATTTATTGATTCTTTTCTGGACACTGGCTTTGTTTGCAAGACACTGAGTGATGTAAATTAATAAGCAAATGTCTAATAGTTGAATCTCTTTTTGCAGAGAATGGAATGTGCGTTTAGAATTAAAAGACAGGAGAATGAAACCTAGTAGGGTTTGGTTGATATTAAGAGTAATGTGTCCACCCCCCCAAAATTACTTTGTACTCTACATCTTACACTGCACATGTGGCAAAAAATGTGTTTTTGTTCTAACTTTTCTCAAAGTTGGCCTTGGCCTCTGCAGGTATCTCATGCCCAAGGATTTGTTTCTTACCCTATAAGCTCTCATTCTTAAAAAGCCTATTTTCCTCATGTCAGTATAACCTAAACCTGAATCTCATTATCCTTGAATACAAATGTATTTGCTTCACTTATTGACTATATTCTGTGTACCAATACTATCGGAAGCACTTTGCATATGGTGAGCATTTAATTATCATAACCAATTTTTGACTGAGAAACTGTTATAATCCATATTAAACACGTGAGAAAATAAAACTAAAAATCACAGAGATTGAGATAGAAATTTTAGTAAGTCATGTTTTAGTATTAAGCAGAGAATTAACAACCAAGAATTGAGGCTGGAAAAGAGTCTACACTCTTAATCCTTACAAATAAACTATATTCTCATTTATAGTTAAATTAATCACAGCTGCCTTTACTGATGCTTTAGATCAGTCTCCCTTTTTTCAGGATGAAGGAGCATATTGAGAAAATGTAAGCTCCACTGTAGAATTTATTTAGACAAAAATTTCAATAAAATGGGCCTCTGATCATACAAGTCCCTTATTCAAAAAAATTTAGTGGTCATATGACTTTATAATTCAATGGATAAAATATATATTTATACTTCAAAAATATCCACTAAGAGCAAAAGAAATACATTTCTTTTGTTTTTTCCAATCCTCTTGTCATGAAAGTATTAAATTAACCAGAATTACGCTTTATCATGCAATCTACTTAGCTGGGATTTTTCTGTAAATTGTCATTCCTACATTTCTGTATGTTAGATGCCAAATAAACTATTGACCATGGAACCAATAATTTCCATTGTTTATCTGAAGAGCAAACCAGAAAATTTTCTTTCAAAAATAAGATATGAGTTGACTACACAGTATAGTGAAAAATGCACAATATATTTATAAAGAAATGCTGCACACACACGTGTAAATATATAATGAAACATAACACATGTAGAAATTATGTAAAACATAGTCACCATTTGAATAGAGAGTATTAGTTGCTAGTACATTCCTATCATTTCTGATTATTATACTATGATAAACAGAATTCTGAAACTCGAATGAAATATTTAGAAATACTCAGATTATTACAGAACAGAATTACTCGTGTGATGTAAGACATTACAGACTATATGACAGAAATCTCAATTCAGTGTTACTCAATAACAGAATAGCATTACTCAATGTGATGAAAAGATACTTTGATAAACATTCAAAGTAAGAATGTAACTCTTTAACACTTGGACAACGAAGTACAAGTAGTAAAATTGGAGTTGTCCAGTTCTAAAGATTTGATGAAATGATTGCATAATTGACATTTGAACCAGTAATAATAATTGCAAAATGGTTACATTATTAACTTTAAAAGCATTTTCTCAATATCCAAGGACTCATTTTATGTAATGTTTAAAGTACGGGCTGGTTGGTGACTAAAAGAGCTAATATGTGGTCTGAAAAGGTGATTTTGCAGAGGATCAGACAAAATATTATGGAACACATGTGCCTATATGACTAAGTTTACCTATAAAATTATCTCATGAAATGGACAGTCTCATATAATGATTTTAAAGAAAACTTTCAGGAGATTAAGAGGTTGAGCTTTGAAAATTTTCTTAGACTGGTCATGTTTCTTACAGGAAGGAAATCACTGGCCACATTTCTCTTAAAAGATATCAAAATATGACATACATGGGTATTATACTTTTATTTTTCTCTCCCTTTGCCTTTGTTTTCATCCCTATGGTGCTTTTATTTTATCCCATAGTGGTAATTTGCATAAGGACTGAAGGAACATACATTCTGTTTTGTTTTCTTAAGGTTGAACCCTGAATGAGCCTCAAATTTATTGTAAGATGAAATAAACTAAGTGAGAAAGGCAGACTTTTGTATATGAAGTATGTGTGTATGTATTTGTATAAAAAAAGGACACAAACCCCCATGTATGTGTGTAGGCTCAGAGGATCATGCCACTCAATTATCTTCCTACTCAACTTTCATTTATTTCACTATATTCCTTTTGAGTACATTACTTTTAGCTAGACAGATGAAGATAGCTATTTTAGTTG
The DNA here is from genome assembly GCA_004027595.1 of Dinomys branickii. Classification (NCBI taxonomy): domain Eukaryota; kingdom Metazoa; phylum Chordata; class Mammalia; order Rodentia; family Dinomyidae; genus Dinomys; species Dinomys branickii. The sequence goes on from PVLD010027125.1 coordinate 17,125, forward strand.
TAAAAAAAAACTGAGATAAATCCTTGTTTGCATGGACAGAGTTTCTAATAGAATCTTAATATAATCCATCAATATTTGAGAGCCTAAATTGTGTGATCACTGAAGTTATTCAGTCTTTCAAAATCAATCATCTAATCCTGTGGATTTCCTTCTCAGATTGCACCCAGATTCTATTTAATAACTATCATACTATCTGATAATAAAAATCTTTGGATCTTACTTTAAATGAGTTACACCATATGAATAATATATCAATAGAATTGTTTTCTAAAATCTATTTTGTCAACATTATACTGACTATTCATTGAATATTTATCATATACTAAGTACTTTGAATATGTTGAACCTATTAATGTCACTCTTATAACCTGTTTATCAGTAGGATTATTAACTCCAATTTCACAAACAGAAAACCCTGAGATTTAGAAATATTAAGTAACTCATCAAAGATTGTATAGCTAATATGTGATACATTCAGGGTTCCCCTGTGTCTGCTTGACTGCAAATCTTCTATTGCTTTCAAAACAGCAGATTGCCTCTGTGTCTAACAGTAGATTGACCTGATGATTTCTTAAAGTTGCTTGAAGATAAAATTTATATACTTTTAAATGTTTCTTCCAATTCTTTACAATCTAGGCTGGGGACCTGAAGGAACAATACTAATTTAGGAAGACCCAGTTTCCCCTGAATCTGGGATATTTATTTCAATCCACTCTTCAAGAAGGAGACTTCAGCTCATATAGTGACAATAAGTACTTTTCATTTGCACCTCAAAAAATGTCAATTTGGAAACACTTTTCACTTAACTGTTGTACTGGAAAGTGCTCTATGTACAGGATTTGCTAGGAGTATCTACACACACACACAAACACACACACACACACACATACATACACACTATGCTGCTTTTCTCTTCTCACTGTACTGATTTGCCTTGAAAAATACATTTTTTCTGAATATGGACAGTATTTTCCTTTTAGCTTGTAATTGAAGAATTTCTCAGGGTTGTTATCTGATAGAAAATTTGACTAAATAGCTGAGTAGAGACTTTTCAACTCTAAGATACTATGATGGGCATAGACCAATGATTGCTGATCACAAATTCAAACTGCGAAGGTCATTTTCCCTTTGCAAAAGCTGAAAAAGACAGGAGAACTCAGACTTTGGGTCATATATTTTACTAAGTCAGAAAATGGCAGAAACAATAAAATAAATAGCAAATCAAACTTACTTTCTGTTATGCTTGATACATTGTGTCAACTTGAGAAGTTTAACTGAATAACTCAGCAGTTCTACATCTTGGGGTGAAAAGGACATACCGTTCCTGCTCTAGAAGGTTCATTGTGTGAACTTGAGAAGTTTAGAGGGTTAACTATGTGACTCAGCAGGGAGCCAGGGTCCTTATTTGGTATTCATCCTGAGTCTGTGTATGAGTGCATGGAGATGGTGTGGGCATTAGTGGCACCCAACATACTATATAAGGAGGGAAAAGAGGCTTGTTTCCTCCTCTTTGGCTCTTGTTGCTTTTACTGCCTTCTGTTGCCTTGGACTGCTGTCTCTGTGCCGTGCCACCCCCCCTTGGTGCCAGCTAATTGCAGATTGAAAACTCCACAAACTGTGAGCTATATAAGCCTTTCCTTCCTTAATTGTGGGCACTGAGTATTTTGTCTCAGCAAGGAAAACAAAGCAACTAAGACAATTTGAATCTTCCCATTCAAGTTAATATTATTTTCAAATACATGAATTTTGTATGTTTCAAGACAAACATCTCTTATTTAAACTACCACCATAGCTACCTACTGTGATTTTACTGTTTTTTTTTCTCTGAGCATGTTACTCTCCATTGATCTCGCAGCACTACCAAAGTTAGATTATTTTCCTGGATATTGAATAGAAATAACTTCAAAAATATACATTTGTGTGTCTACTTTATCCTGACCTATTCATTTCTAGTCTTCCCCATGTAAGAAAATGCCACAGCTATATACATTTACTGATACCAGAAATACAGGTATCATACTACTACCAATAAACTAATCCATTAGTAAGTTAATTTTACTACTATACAGAATTCTTCACTTTCGTTTACCTCCACTCTTATCATGTCAATGTAAGACCCCATCATTCACCATCTAAGCCATTACAATGGACTAATTAATCTTATTGTTCTGTTTATATTACCCCTGCAATCTACAGTAGTCAGTGGTACTGTATGTTTGGAACATAGATCACTATTTTGCAACGATTAAAACTGTTTGAGAATAAAATGCAAACTTCTTATCAGGGCCTTCTATGACTAAGTGCCTATCTACTCAAAATCATCTTAAATCACTCACCTTCAAACTTGCTATTCTCTAATGACTTTGAAACCTCCATTTTTCTTAGAGCAAGCATCCAGTTGTCTTTAGGGCCTTTTACATTTTTCCTATCTGATTTAGTTTTTTGTCTTCCATTTGTTCTCAACTTCTATGACATTTCCAATTCATGATCACCAAATCACCTCTCCAAATACTCTGAAGGATATTTTAGGTGATAAGGAAAACCATATTTCCAAGAACACCAATAGAAAAAAGTCACCCGACAGAGCAAGCAATTAAACAGAGGGGAAATAGACGGTACCAACATCAGGAAAATAAAATGAAAAGGATAAGCCAATACATATCAGTTATAACTATCTATGTAAATGGTCTCAATTCATCAGAACAATCAAAGTAACATTCTGTACCATTAAAATTTCTTTAGAAGCCCCTTTTTAAAATTATTTAACTGTCACTTCTCACAATCAAAAAATTCACAATTATTTGATCACTAGAACTGTTGACATTCCCACCACTCTCCTTTTTTGATTTTTCAATTTTATTAGTACATATTTAGAATTTATGTAGTTTATCATCCTCTTGGGAGGAGTTACATATACCTATTACAGCTTGTTTCCTTTTTCCCCCCAATTTAGTACATCCTTGCAGTACGATGTTTACAAACATGAGGGGTTGCACCTTCTACATAATGTAGCTTAATTGTTTTTTGCTCCTTTTTCCTTTCCCACACTCCTCCTTCCCACTATGTCTCTCAGTCTCTTCCCTCTTGCAAAAGATGTCTCCCCATTACCTATTATCTGTCTTCTATTTTCCTTTTTATTTATATTTTGGGTTTCTCATTAAAGAAATCATAGGTTATTTAAACTTCTATGTCCAGCTTATTTCACTTAATATTCTGGCCTCATAGAGTATCAATTTTCTTACAAATGACACATTTATTCTTCTTTATATCAGAATACTACTTCATTTTGTATGAAAACAATATTTTCTTTACCTTTTCATCTGTTGATGGACGTATACGCTGCTTCCACAACTTAGCCAGTATGAATTGTGCTGCTATAAACATATTTGTCTTTAACTCTTTTTGGAAAATACCTAGTAGAGGAATTGCTGTGTCAAATTGAATTTCTACTTTTGGTTTTGTGAGGACTCTCCATAATGATTTTCATAGTGGTTTTGCTAGTTTATATTCCCACCAACAATGTAGAAGTGCTTCTTTTTCCCTACAGTCTTACTAGCACTTTTCAATTTGATTTCTCAATAATAGCCATGCTTCCTAGACTAAGATGAAATTTTGGTGTTTTTTTAAATTAGCATTTCTCTAATGGCCAAAGATAATGAACATTTTTTCATGTTTTTATTAGTCATTTGTATTTCTTCTGAGAAGTTTCTATTTACTTCACTTGACTAGTTTTTGACTCAGTCTTTTGTGGAAAAGTATAACATTTGTGTTCTTTAGATATTCTAGATATTAGTCCTCTCTTTGAAGAATAATTGACAGAAACTGTTTGCCCATTCTGTAGGTTGTCTCTGTTGGTTGTTTCCATTGTTTTGCTATGTCTCTTTGTTTCACCATTATATCTCCAACTTTTAGCCATGAACCTAGAATACAACAGGTCTTTAACATATAATTGTAAGAAGACATTTCCAATTTACTCAGTCTACCATAGGAAAAAAAAATACCGTATTAAAGCTTGTAGAAAATAGAGGAAGAGCAAGTCAAGAAAGGAAATATTGCTGGGTATGGTGGCC
>PVLD010027126.1:9084-21294 GCA_004027595.1 Dinomys branickii
GCATCCAGAGCTAATTCCCTTCTATGTTCTCTATAATTCTGTATTTCCTCAATCGTTTTTGTATTAACAGAAGTGAAGATAACTTTATATTATACAGCATCCAGTGCAAATTCCCTACTATCTTCTCTATAATTTGGTATTTCCTTTAATGTTTTTGTGTTAACTAATGTGAAGATAACATTATGTAATACAACATCCAATGCTAAAAAAAAAATACATAGCATAACCACTAGGAAGGGAGGGATGGAAAAAAACAGTCAAGGTAGCTTTGGGAAGTAATATTTGCACTGAATAGCCAAAGCCTAAGAGTAAGAAAAGCTGTGTACGGAAACGTCAGAGTTGGACCATTTTTCAAGGACGTGTGAGTGAGTGATCCCCGTCTGTGTTAGGCACATTTGCGGAACGAGTCAGTGCATAGGCACTGTGTCTAACCTTCCCACTGCTGGGAGAAGTTAGAATGAATCCTCGTGTGGTGGGAGTATTAGCACAAACTCACTGAATGTTTTTTTCTTTTGTTTGTTTTGAGACAGAGTTTTGCTATGTAGCCCAGGCTGGCCTCTAACTCACAGCAATCAATCCTTCTGTCTCTGCCTCCTAGGTGCTCCCACAGGAGGCAAAAGCTGTTCCACTGAGCTACATCCCCAGTGTGTGCTGGTTTTTTTTTTTTTTGGTATCAGGAATCGAACTCAGGACCTTGTGCTTGCCAGACAGGTGCTTGTACTGCTGAGCTACATCTACATCCCCAGTGTGACAACTCAGGGATGTGACAACCAATTTTGTCACAAAGGCCTATGAATGCTTCAAATTCATCTAGTCAGGGGTCCCAATAAACACATTTTGAATATGGCTATTGGTGCATACAAAACGTTTTATTTCAGCACTTTGTATTTCACAACATCTTGTAGCATTCCGTCTGTTACAGTTTCCAACACTGAACAGCAGTGCTGGTGTTCCATCCAGTAAGTATCACCCCTGTGAAGATGCTTACTCCAACCCTGCATCGCTCCGTTTGGCTGCGTGACCATTTTTACTAGTCAAATGTGCATTGATTGCTGTTTTCTTTGTCATCTGAATCAAGGTCTTTGCTCCGTGTCTGTATGAGGCAATTCTTGCTCCATTTCACTGTCACAGGACTGTGGCTCACATGGCCAGCGTCAAAGTCATTATCATCTTCATCATCTATGCATGAATGATCTGATTCTTCCTCTTTTTTTTTTTTTTTTGTCTTTTTGAGACAGGGTCTCGCTATGCGGTTCAGACTGGCCTTGGGCTCACTTTGTTGCCCAGAGATTGTTGCTTTCAAACTCGCAACAATCTTCCTGCCTCAGCCTCCCAAGTGCTGGGATTATAGGTGTGCACCACCATGGCTAGCTGATTTGATTCAAATCAATCAGCAAACTTGCAAATCTGGTTTTTATATGTGCCATTGTACTGAATCGGGCTACTTCTACCAGAAAAATCAAAGCTTTTAAAAAACGTTTTAAAAACAAATCCTAAATGCACAGAAATTTAGCACTGAGTATTTCATGGGTAAAACTTACCTGTTGCTGTTTTGGGTACACTTTTTATACACCTTGCTATTCGTCTGCCAAGTGGGTGAATGCACAGATGGGTCTTTCCCCAGGAGCGGCCTCTGTGAGTCAGACCCACATCCCATTTATGGTAAAATACACGTTTGCACAACAGAAGAATGGTGTGGGTGTAAATTGCCCACGGTGATGCTCAGGTGAACATACACCCAAACCTGTTCGGTGGTGCATTATGTGGGTAAAAATCCCAGTTTAACACTTTTGCATACATGAATACACTTTGCCAATCATCATACCAAGTGGGTAAACACAAAGATCGCTTCCTGTATCCCCCAGGCACAGCTACTACGATGCATAGTTGGCTACTATTATGCTAAAGTACAAATTTACAGTAGAAAAGTATGGGATGGGTTGTTGTAACCCAGTGTTATGCCCCTGCTGTTAAACTTGTCAATCGCACTGGGTGAAGAGACCCCCGGAGAGGCGACTGGGTCCTAGGGGTGCTGTGCTCCACAGTGCATTAATCTGCTGGTGCTCGTAGCTGAAGGTGCCCTGAGGCACAGCAAGGCCCGCTGGAGACGGGCCCTGAGAACTAGCCCCTGGAGAGTATCCTTCTTGCTGGTGCGCGTGCCCTGTGCTCTGCTTCCTCGCCACTGTGAAGTGAGCAGCTTTCCCTGCTACACCCTTCAGCCAGGAGGTTTCAGCCTCAGAGCCAGCCAGTCATGGAAGGAAACCTTGGGAACCGTGAGCCCAAAGACACCCTCCTTTAAGTTGTGTGTGTCTGTACTTGATTCCAGAGATGAAAAGCTACAAGCAGCCAGATCTTCATTTCTAAATACCATTCTCCAGAGAGGAACCAAAGCTTTTTGAAGAAACAATTCTAGCACCGTGGTGGAGAAATTGCAAGCAGATGCTGGATATTAGGATGGGACGTCTTGTGTGAGAAGGCAAGGAAGTGCCCAGAAGATGAGGTCGATACTGGTTTTGTCTTGCTGTATAACAAACTTGCACAAACTTAGCAGTTTATAACACATGCCAAGTTACTATCTCAGAATTCCTTGGTTCAGAAATAGACTTCCTGCCAGCATAGAAGGATGGTTCAATATACAAAAGTCAATAAAAGTAATACATCACACGAACAGAAGCAAGAACAAAAATCACTTGATCATCTGACTAGATGCAGAAAAGACCTCCGAAAAAAATTCAACATTTATTCATTATTTAAAAAAAAAAACCTGAGGAAAATAGGTAGAGAAGGACCTTATCTCAAACTGATAAAAGCCATTTGTGACCAATCTACTGTCCACATCATATTAAAATAGGGAAAAACAGCTGGGTGTGGTGGCACATGCCTGTAATCCCAGCACCCAAGAGGCTGAGGCAGGAGGATCGTTGAGCTCAAGACCAGCCTGAACTGCTTAGGGAGACCCTGTCTCAAAAAGAGAATAAATAAATAACTGGGAAAAACCGAACGCTTTTCCTCTAACATCCAAAAAAAAGATGCTCAGTAACACCACTCCTCTCCTTTGACAAGACTCTCTAAAACTAAAAATTATTAGACACTCCAGAAACAGGGAAAGGATTGAGATGTATTATATACATGTACCAGTTCACCACAATAAATGTAATCATTATGCATTGTAAACATATACTAATAAAAATTTAAAATTTATAAAAAAAAAGACCCTCCAAAATAAAAGATGCGGTCAAAAATAGGCAACTGAAGTGAACAGATGTATTTCAGAAGACAGAGTACAAATAACTAATAAATACATTAAAAATGTTCAACATCTCTGGCCCTTCAGAGAAATGCAAATTTAAACACTTAAGATTTCACCTGACTCCAGGAAGAGTGGCCATCATCAAGAACTCAGACAATAAAAAATGCTGGCAGGGCTGGAGGGAGAGGGCGGGGCACGGGGTGCCAGATCTGGGGTCAGGACATTGGCCTGCGTTCCGGGTCCTCCGCTCGCACCCCAAAGCTGAAGTGAAGGTATCAGCCATCCTTCCTGGGGGCTCGAGGAACAATCCACTCCCAGATTCGTTCGGGTTGTTGGCTGAGTCCAAGTTCCTGAGTGGATTTCCTGTCTGTCAGCCACCAGAATTCACTCTCAACTCCCAGCAGCGGGTCTCAGGTTTTGTTACACAGCCCTCTCTGACGCGCAGCAGAGTCGTCCTCATAGCTATACCCCCACACCGGACCTCTCTTACTTCCTCCGTCTCTAGCTTCTCCCCCATATTCAAGCGGCTCAGGAGAGGAAGTAGCGCTCACCTGGATACTCATCTTATTTTTAGGTCTACGGCTTTGAGACTTTGCTAACGTCTGCAAAATTTACCATAGTCGCGCCTGAATTAATGCTGGGTCAAATAATTGTAAGTTACACCAAGGGTCAGTAATCTTGGGAGGGCATCTTAGGACTAAAGGACACAGCGAGCAATTTACATAAATTGGAGAATATTATTGTTTAGGTCTGTGTGTTATAGGCATCTGAGTTAGAAATATTACAGGCAGTCAGACAGGGGCAGGCTCTCGAAGGAGCCAACATGAAACACAAGATACCTGTGGGCCGGACCTCAACAAAAGCACTAAACAAATGCACCCACATACCCTCCTAGGTGTAAACCTCAGGGATTGATATTCTAAATAGGTATCTATCACCTTGAAGAGTCATTGACCCCACCCTTTACAGGGAAAGCCCCCGTTCTGTGTTCATGCCCACTTGCTGCGTGACTCACTTCCCCACTGATCCCAATTTAATCAATTTTACCTGAACAGTTCTTATTGGCTGACCATAGTTTTGTCCATTTCCCCTACCTTGGACCCGCCTCACCTCATGGCTTTGCTCTACAAAAGTCCCTAGAAAAGACAGAGTCCTGGGTAACCCACTAAGGCCCCCCTCTGTCCCTCTTTTGGACAGAAGCTTTCTTTCCTTCAATAAATATATTCTGCTCTCAACCTGTGTTGTTCCTAAAATACATTCTTCGGTTTTAGAGAACATGAACTCGAACTTGTCCTGGATATCGTTCAGGTTGGGAGTTTTTATTTTCCTGTATCAATACTAATAATTCTGTGATAACGCAGAGTAAAACATATGCCAGATGTAATAACTGAAGCAGTGGGAGTGAAGGAGAAACTTCCCTTTACAGTAGAATTACAAACAATTAGCGAAGAAATCAGAATAGAAATAGAAAATTACCAACGGACACACACCAGAGCAGTATTTCAGGCAAGTGTTTAGACCCCCCGTGGGCAGTATGTGAAAAGAAATAGGGTCTACTTAGTCTCATACTATCATCCTTGTAAGCAATTATTAACCAAACTACAGATGGGAGTCTAGTGGGTGCTCAGGCAGAATGAGCGCCTGGCATGCACTTGACCCCCAGCCGCACACACAGAGATAGTAACTTTACGGCAGAGAAACCTAGCGGGTACCACCTTAGCCAAGTAGTCAAAGGTGGGATTCCCAGTAACAAGCGAAGGCGACATCCTGTGTCTACTGGTACAAAGCACTGGGAAGGATCTATCATTTCCATGAGGTTCTTACCATTATGATGAGAGACGTTAGACAAACGAAACTGAGGCACAGCCTGCCTAACGCTGACTCCTAGTCTCCCAAAGCCCACCAAGGCCCAGAGTGACGAAGGAATGCTAAGGAGTCTTTTGGTTAAGGGAAACTAAGGTGACGCTACGACTAAATATTACACGTGGCCTTGTGTTGGACCTTAGGCCAGGAAACGGATGAGAGGGGGACAACAGTGAAAGTTGAATAGAATATATAGCTTTTGTAGTTTTTTTAGGGTTTTGACATACATCCCTTACAGGGCTAGTCTGAAATTTGTTTTTTTTTCTTTGTCTTTTTGAGACAGGGTCTCACTGTGCAGTTCAGGCTGGCCTTCAACTCACTATGTAGCCTAGGCTGGCCTTGAACTTGCAGCAATCCTCCCGCCTCAGCTTCCCAAGTGCTGCAATTACAGGTGTGTGTCAGCACTCCCAGCTCTGAAAATTATCCTTTCCAGGACCGCATAATAGGACAAGGGGGGTATATCAATGGTAATTTCCTGGCTTCCATAATCAGACTATGGTAATTTAAGATGCTTCATGAGGGAACACAGATGAAAGGGAAAAGGAAACATGGAAAGGGGGGTTCTGTAAATGGGGAGGAGAAGGAGGGTTGAAGGCAGGAGAAGGGATGGAAAAACCCTCAGAATGAACCAAGATACATTTTGTACAGGTACAACTTTTGTAAAACCTATATTTGAACTCAGTTAATCTCCAATGAAATTTTGTCAAGTTATCTGAGGTTACTATGTAAACAACTTTTCTCTTGCAATCAGAGTTTATTGGTACATTTTAGGTGTATACACATAATGATCATATTCGTCATAAAGAATTTGTACCTGTACATGATATAACTTGTCTCGCTTTGTCCCCTACCCTCCCTTTAACATTTCCTCCCCTCCCACTTATAAAAGCTTTGTTTATACCTTTTCTTTCTTTTCTCATTTTTTTACTCTTTCTTTCCTTCCCCCTCCCCCTCCCGTTTGAACATTTTCAGTGTCCTCCCCATTTGAATATTTTCTTCCTGTTTCACAATACCTGCTATACATTTTGGTCCTTATTTACACTTTCAGTTTCTCATACTAGAGAGACAATGCAGTGTTTACACATGTCTGATTTATTTCACGTAAGAGTATGGGCTCAAGGTAATACTTTGGCTGGGCATGGCAGTGCATACCTGTAGCCCCAGCACTCAGGAGGCTGAGGCAGGAGGACTGCCACGAGTTCAAGGCCAGCCTGGGCTGCATGGTGAGACCATGCCTCAAAAAACTAAACAAACAAACAAAAAAAAATCAAGGTGCATTTATTTACATAGAAATGTCTCTAGCTTATCCTTCTTTATGGCTAGGCAGCACCCCATTGTATAAAAAACCCACATCTTTTTTGCGCATTCACCAGTTGAAGGGCATTTGGGCTGTTTCCAAGATTTGCTACTACAAACTGCGCTGCTATAAACATGGGTGCACATATCTCACTTTGGTATAATGTTTCTAATTCTTTTGGGAAGATACCCAGAAGGGGAATAGCTGGGTCATATTGGACCTATAATCCTAGTTTTTTTAAGAATCTCCACTGATTTCCACAGTGGTTGCACCAGTCTCTACTCTGACCAACAGTGGAAAAGGGTTCCTTTTACCTCACAGCCCTGCTAACTTTTGTTACTGGTTGATTTCTTGATGACAGTCATTCTTTTTACGTTTGAGATGGAATCTCAGTGTTGCTTTAATTTTTATCTCTCAAATGACCAGTTATGTTGGACACTTTTTCATATATTTATTTGGCATTTCTACTTCATCTAAGAAGTACTTGTTCATTTTTTTTTTTTTTTTTTTTTTCCGGGACCGGGGATCGAACTCAGGGCCCTAGTGCTCAGCGGCAAGCACTTAGCCCACTGAGCTGTACCTCCAGCCCTGCTTGTTCATTTTTTGATTGGGCCTTTAAATATGGGGGGCTCTGACCAGGCATGATGATACATGCCTGTAATCCCATCCCAACACTCTGGGAGGTTGAGGCAGGAGGATTGTTGCAAGTTTGAGACCAGCTTGGGACACAAAGCTACAAAGTGAGCACAAAATATTTATATATATGTTTTGTCTTTTTGAGACACGGTCTCGCTATGCAGTTCAGGTTAGCCTTGAGCTCATTTTGTAGCCCAGGTTGGTCTCGAACTCTTGCCTCAGGCTCCCCAGTGCTGAGATCACAGGGATGTGCCACCATGCCCAGCTTAGAACTAAAATCAGAAGGAAATTCGTATTGTTCCTCTTGTGTGAGAATCCCAGAGGGTGAATAAGGAGCACAGAAAGATGGATATCGGGAAATAGGAAGAGCGTGTTCCCATGGGAAGGGGAGGGGAGGGGGAGGAAAGAGACTAAAAGGAAAAAATGAAACAAAGCTTTTGTATGTGCAAGGGGAAGAAGGATTGAAGAGAGGGGGATGGGGAAAAAGAAGAATCAAGATATATTATGTATAGGTACAAACCCTCTGCCATCAGTGTATAACAAATTTAAAAAAACCTAAAGTTTAAAAAAAAAAACAATTTTTAAAAGACTGCCAAAGCTGTAACTAGGTGCAGTGATGCACACCTGTAGTTCCAGGTACTCAGGACCTGAGATGGGAGACACTTGAGCCCAGGAGTTCTAAGCCAAGCCAGGCCACATAGCAAGACCTTATCCCAGTCAGTCCATCCAAAACTCAGAGAAGAAATTGTATAGATACACGATCAGCAAAATGTGAAAAGACAAAGCAGACAACCCACCCAGTATTAAGGACAACAGACAGCGGGAAGGCTCAGGTAGGTAAAGTCAGAGGAGAAAGAGGAAGCAGTAGAAGCAGCAGGACTGAGATGCAAAAGATCCTAAGAGAAAATTAAGCACCAAATCGGAAAATCCAGAAGAAATGGATAAGTTTTCTGGGCACACACAGCTACCAAGAATGAATTATGAAGAAATAGAAAATCTGAACAATAACAATGACACAATGGGATTTGGTCAGAAAGAAAAATCTCCCCTCAAAGAAAAAAAACCCCATAAGAATAGATAGCTTCACTAATAAATCCTACCAAGCAGTTAAAGAATAATTCTTCAGCAACTATTGCAAAAAATTGGAGATGAGAGAATTCGTCCAAATTCATTGTGAAAGGCCAGCATTACCCTGATAGTGAGCCAGACAAGGAAACATCACAGGCCAATAGTCCTGACAAACAGATTCACAGATGCAAATCCTTAATAAAATATTTGCAAACTGAAGAAAAAAACATCAAAAAGATTATTCCATCATGATCAAGTAGGATCATCTCAGAGATACAAGTATGGTTTGACTTATACTAATTAATAAATATGATACAGCACATTAATGAAATGAAGAACAAGAATCACGTCATCATTTCAATAGGGCAGAAAAGGTGGTTCTTAATATTGAATTAATATTGTTGAAGTAGTCATACTATTCAGAATTATCTACAGATTCAAAGCAATTTCTATCAAAATACCGATGACTTTTTAATTTTTTTTTTGGTCTTTTTGAAACAGGGTTTCTCTGTGCAGTTCAGGATGGCTCTGAGAATTCACTTTGCAGTCCAGGCTGTCCTCAAACTTACAGTAATCCTTCTGCCTCAGTCTCCTGAGTGCTAGGATTACACCAATGACATTCTTCATTGAACAGAAAAACAAAATAAAAAAAAAACCTTCCTAAAATCCACATGGAACTGTGCTCATTTCAGCAGCACATGTACTAAAATCCATATGGACCCATAAAAGACCTGGAATAGCTACTCAATTTTGAGCAGAAAGAACAAAGCTGTAGTTTATTGCATAACTTCAAAAATACACTACATAGCTACAGTAACCAAAATGGTATGGTACAGGAATAAAAACAAACACATAAAACACGGACATAAAATAGTCTATGAACTATCCACATACTCACAGCCAAGTAATGTTTTTTCAGCCAAATAATTTTGGAAAAAGGTGCCAAGAACACATATTGAGGAAACACTATGTTTGTGTGTGTGTGTTGCATATCGCTGGGGTCTGAATCTAGGGCTTTGCACATGCTCCACATCCTTTAACGTTCAACTATATTGCCCATGACAGTCTTTTCAAATAAATGGTTTTGGGGAAATTGAGTGTCTACATGTAGAATGAAAGTGGACCTTATTTCTTGCCATATATAAAAAAATGAACTAAAAATGGATTAAAGATTATATGTGAGGGGCTGGGGATATAGGTCTGTGGAATAAGCACTTGCCTGGCAAGTGCAAAGTCCTGAGTTCAATCCCTGGTACTGCAAAAAAGAAAAAGAAGAAAAGATTATATGTGAGCCAGGCGAGGTGGCACACACTCGTAATCCCAGTACTTGGGAGGCTGACACAGGAAGATCGTTCTGAGTTCAAGGCCAGCATGGGCTACATAGTCAGTTCAGGGCCAGGCTGAACTACATAGCGAAACAGAAAACAAAAACAAAAAGGCTTAAATGCAAGGCCCAAAGCTATAAAATTATGACAGTCCAGGGGAAATGCTTCATGGCATTGGGGTGAGCAGTGAGTTTTTGGATATACCCTCAAAAGGAAATGCAACAAAAATAAAATTGAAGCAGTGCCTGTGGGCCAACCTGGCATGGAACCTGGGTGGCCGAACTCGCACGGTGCTGGATCTGAGCCCAGAGCAGAGGACGTGCAGGTGGCGGGTCAGGAAAGCACCAAAGCGGATTAAGAAGGAACTCAGTGATTTGGTCCACAGCGCCCAGCACGGGGTTCCATAGGGCCAGTTGGGGTTTCACTGGCCATAGGTGCAGGACCTACGGACAGCCCACGTTGTCAGGGAGGTGCATTCTGACAATTCATTGTCCTAAAGATTATCCTTCCTTCCTTCCCTCCCTCCTTTCTTTTCTTTCTCCCTCTCTCTTTCTTTCTGAAACAGGCTGGTCTCAAACTCGCAATGATTCTCATGGCTCAGCCTCCTGAGTGCTGGGATTACAGGAGTGCACCACTACGTCCGGGCAAGATTACCCCTTCAAAGACCTAAAGTTGGGCTGATACATCTCAGCAGTACAAGCGCCTGCCTGGCAAGTGCAGAGTCCTGAGTTTGATTCCCGGTACCGACACACGCACACACAAAAATACCTAAGGTTGTCTTGCAGCAAGAATTTGGCACCCAAATGTTAATATTCACCTCAGCACTTGTCTGGACACTCCAAGGTCACAGTGGCCTTCTGCTTCAACTGTTTCAAAAGTTCTTTTATCCATTTGTTTACTGCTATGCGGCTCTAACCTGAGGATCCTTTGGTGCCAGACTGCACAGATCTATAAAACAATGTACCACGGACTATTTCGAAGGGACTCAGAAGTATGCCATGCGATACTTCCTTAAAATCAGAATAACCTGCAGTATAGTTGAAATAAACTATAAATCACAGTTTTAAAAAAATGAAAAACTTCTGCACTACAAAGGAAACAGTGAACAAAGTAAACTGACAACTGTATGGGAAGGAGAGAAAATATTTGTAAGCTATACATCTGAGAAGAAATACCTAAAATTTATAAGGAACTGAAATAACTCAGGAGCAAAAAATAAAACAGAACAAAAAAATCCTATTTGAAGTGTGAACACTGCTGGTGGAGATGAAATTAGTGTAGCCACTACGGAAAAGAGTACAAGATTTGTCTTCAAATCTTTAAACTATTAGCTGGGCGTGGTGGCACACGCCTGTAATCCCAGCACTCAGGAGGCTGAGGCAGCAGGATTGTTGCGAGTTCGAGAACAGCCTGGGCTACAAAGTGCAAGACCAGCCTGAACTGCATAGCGAGACCCTGTCTCGAAAACCTAAAAAAATACCCATTTATACACAACAGCCGGGGTACAGAATCAACCCAAGTGTCTAGTAACAGATGAAGAAAATGCAACACACATATGTAATGGAATTCAACTCAGTGGTAAAAAAAAAAAAATGAAAACAAAATCCTACCATTTGTGCCATGGACGAGCCTGAAAATCATCACACTGGGGAAGCCAGGCACAGAAACGCAAGCATCACACCACCTCACTTGTGGAACTAAAAAACGCTAATCTTGCATGAGTACACAGGTGGCAGGAGAAGGATGGAGCAATACTGGTCGAAGGATATATAATTAAGTCAGGCGCGGTGGCGCATGCCTGTAACTCCAGCACTCAGGAGGCTGACGCAGGAGGAGCGTGGCAAGTTCGAGATCAGCCTGGGCTACAAAGTGAGCTCAAGGCCATCTTGAACTGATAGTGAGACTGTCTTAAAAAGACAAAAAAAGGTTGATCCGGGGAAGATGGCGACCGGGTGAGCAGCAAGGGAGCGAACCTCCTTAATAAACACCACCAGCTCGAGACAGACTTGGTGAGCGTGAATGCCGGAACCTCGGCTGGGAAGTTTAAACTGGGCGTATTTCCCTGAGATGCCGGGGGAGATGCGGTAGGGCGGACCAGGCTGCCGGGGCGAGACGTGGGAAAGTCCCAGACGCTGGGAGCCGGGGACGATCCCCGCGGGGAAGAAGCGGGGATCGGTCCAGGCGCAGCGGGAGCGCGGCCCGCCTCGGGACCTCCCGCCCCCCCGAGACGGTGCAACCCCCCGGCGACTCCCGACACAGATCCGCTTGCTAGCGGCGGAGACGCCCGGCGGTCCCACGTTTCGCGCGTGTCGGGCGAGCCGCGCGGAGGGCCCCAAAAGCCGCCGGAAGGGGAGAGAGGAATTTGCTGGGTCCTAGCGCCCTGAGAGCGCGGACCCCTCGATCCCTCCCGCCCCCCCGAGCCGGCGCAGCTCTCCGGCGACTCCCGACAGAGATCGGCTCTCTGGCAGCGGCAACGCCCAGCGGGCTCACGTTCCGTGCGCATCGGGCGAGCCGCGCAGAAAGCCCCAAAGGATAGACTGGCACCTTGGAACCTTCATGCTTGCAGGTACTTCAATAACTGCTCCACATCTTGAATCTGATACCCAAAAATGGGAAAACAGAGGGGCAAATCGCAGTCTCAAAACTCAACCCCACCCAGAACAAGTTTTGAAGAGGAAGAAACAAGGGAATCAGGAAGCCTCATAACTTCAAGATATGAAACGATTGCATCCGAAATTAAACAACTCCAACAGGACATGAAAGAGCTTAAA
>PVLD010027127.1:0-21194 GCA_004027595.1 Dinomys branickii
AGGCCACCTATGACTCTTTGGAGGCTGTCCCCACCCAGTAAGAGAACCGGGTCTGTACCCTAATTCCAGGTCTTCACCTCCTCCCACCTCCCCATCTCCAGTATTGCCGTTCCCCACCCCTTGCAGCTGGGCATTGGGCAAACTTACGATGCTGGGCACAAGGGCATGAGATCTCCCCCACCCATGCTCACTGTGGTAGTCTAGGATATGTACTGAGTTTAGCTATTAGTTCTAGAAGAGAGTTGGAGGATTTTCTTGGGTCTGCTGTGTAGAGTATGTTATTGTTATTGTTTCTCGAACTCCCAGACTGCTGCTTTTCATGTAATTTGTTGCTGTAGGTTCATACAAGGTTCAAATATGCAAGCAGTATGGAGACCCCGTTGGTGCTCGTATTAGTAGTTTGGGGTGAGTCCTGAAGCCTGTGGACTCGTCCCATTGCTATCAGGAACAGATGGTGATTGCGCAGGCTGCCGAGGTTCAAGGTGCTCACAGAGGGCGTTCAGGGTGGGAGCTGAAGCCCAGTAACTCAGTTCATGCTTCCTGCTTGATGTTGGAGTGAGAAGGGCGTGGGGCCGTGTGATCCACCTCCATCTGCAGCTCTCTCTTGCTGTTGTGCTCCAGTTCCCATTTGTTCCTTGGCTGGATCCCTGGGAGTTGCTGTGGCTCTGGGGTCGCTGCGGATGCTCTCTGCAGCTCTCTGCTGGTAGTTGCTCACACAGTGGAGGGGCAGGAGGCCATAGCCTCAGGGAAGGCACAGAGCCGGGTGTGGTAGGCTGTGTACTGGTTGCTTTGACTCTACCTTGCCTCCAGGCCCTGATTAGGAAGGTTGCCGCAGGGTGAGGATTCTGTTTCAGTGGCTATTGTAACTTCTCATCCTCACACTGGGTTCAACAACTGCTCCCAACCACCATTGCCTCTTTTCCTGGCTGCTCCCTGTCCTCTCCAGACCTGGACCAGCTCTTGGAACTCCGCTCTCTCCTGGCCGAGTCAGGAGGCTTCCATGAGCGTGGGTCTCTGAAGCTGAAGCTGTGAGTGCCAGAACGAGGGCATGGGCCAAGGGTGTGTTTGGAGCAGTGGCTTTCTCCTTCTCCGCCTCCTCTCCATCTGACTGCACCATGGCAGCCCTCCGAGCCTTTCCTCCAGGAGAGGTCTTGCTTGGTCTTTCCAAGGGCTTCAGTTCCCATTTCAGATCCTTCCTGGGTTCAGGGTACATACCTCTGTCCTTTCTGTGCTTATCATATTGCTATATTCCATTGTCTGGGTGGCAATCCTCCGGGAGGTTCCCTCTCTGCTGCTTACCTGGTCGCCATCTTCCCGGAAGTCCTAGACTATGACATTAAAAGCCACAGATCTTAAAAGCATTTCCTTATGATTCTTAGGAATCTATAATCAGCTTTCAGAATCACTTGTCTGAACCAATCACTCGATGTTTGGATTCCTACCCTGCAGTCATCTACCCGTGTTTGGATGGAAATCTTCTGACGTAGTTCATTCAGTTGTTTTGTTGAAGAGTTTCTGGTTATTTCCTTCATGACATGCCAGGTGGCTAAAATTCCTTTCTGTTTTAAAGCTGAATGGCTAGTATAATGACCAACATGTAATCAAATTTATACTAGAAACTACTTTTAAATCCACTAAACTTTGGGGAAAGTGAAAGTCCCAGAAGCTATAAAGCCTTTGCATTTGGTTGTAGATGTTAGAAATTTGATCAGGATCTGAAGTATAGTTTTAAAAAATGTCTTCACATCCTAACTATGATAATATTTGGATATGGATCAATACCTTTCTATGTAAAACTCAGTCTCTATTCCTCTCTCTTCTGAAATATATAGTACCTGGTAAATAAAGTTAAACAAAGAATGGCAGTTCTCCTCTCTGGAATTTCTTTTAGAAAAACAATGGGTATAAAAAGCATATGTTCCATTATTAAACAAAGAGCCTTTAGTAGTGGCTCACTGCGATCATGGGTAGACTGAGCTGCACATGTATCTAACAGAATTGGAAATGCAAAATGTTAAATCTTAGAGCTGAATGTGAACAGACACTAACGGAAGAGCAAAAGAGTTTTTCTAAGTTGTAGAGATGTGTGTACAGCAAGTAGGCTCCCCAAGGTGTTTGCTGATTAGCAAAACCATGAATTCAAGCCTAGAAAGAAGTCAGAATTTTATATTAACTTTATCAGAGGCATCAGAAGAGGGAAGGGAAAGAGGGAATGAGAGAGAGAACATGTGTACAAGACAAAGTTCTCTCTGGGTTCCAGCCGACATTCCTTAAAATCTGTGGAAGGCTCTTAAGTCCCTAGTGGTTCTTCGGAGTGAAGCAGCCTGGGTAGCTCTGGTTAGTGGCATCATTAAGAGGAAATGATCAGATTTCACTCCCTTTTGAATCCATTGTATTGAAGAACCAAATGTTGTCCCTAAATAGTAGATGTGTATCTAGATTCCTTTGATCAATTTGAATTCTTAATCTCAAAAAAATGCTATGCTCTGTCCCATTAGTAATGTTGAAATATTGTGGTTTCCACTAATTATTGTGTTTGATAATTTTTGGCAGCAATTAACATAGTGTAGTAAAATTTATTTCTAAAGTGAGCAAACAAGTGATATTTAAATTAAGAAAACTCATCACCTTTGTGACTGTAGTCAATTCTTGCTTCTGTTAGAAGTGAGCCTAGATTCCAGATCTGTGCTAATTCCAATAATTTACTCCTATTGGAACACAGTCCCTGTGAATATAGTTCAGGCGAACTTACCTTTAAATCGTGTTTTACTGAAACTAATACTAATATTGGTGAGCATTTCTTGATCTTACAGCAAATAATATTTATAGTTCAGGAGTACAGGTGTGACAGAGAAAGACCGGGAGAGCTAAAAATATTCTAAAGCCAATCTATTTTATAGTTAATTTTAAAGATTGTAAATTTATTTGGCTTTATTTGTATGAAGCTACAATGCTTCTCTTTTTTCCTCCCTTCCTTTCTTCTTCCCTCCTTCTTCCCTCCCTCCCTCTCTCTTTCTCTCTTTCTTTCTTTTTTTGTTTTTTTCTGTGGCACTGGGAACCTAACCCAGGGCCTCATGCATGGTAAGCATGCACAGTACCACTGAGATACATCCCTAGCTTCTGATTATTTTCTGTTTCTGTGAGTGTATATCTAAAAAAATCAAAGAGAATCAGTAGCACTAAATATTAAAAGGCTCTGTGAACATTAAGAATAACAGTCAATTTTTTTAAAGTCTTAGTTGGTTTTACATTGATGTGCTCAGTGATTGTAAGACATAGAATTACTCCTCCAGGTATAGTTGTGAACAGGTTTCCTTGTACATGTTTATTAGGTTCTAATGCTGAAGTTCTCAATCAAGCATGGGAATTAGATGCAATCTATGCCCTGGAGACAAGAATGCATAGTTGAACAGTTCAACACTTGTGTAATTATGATCTGCCTAACATCTGGAATAATTAGTTTTAAATGTTTAACTACTCTGAACTCTGACCTAAATCCTGATATGCAGTTATATATTTTCCTCTTAATAGTCAACATAATTGAGATTGAAGACAATACTCTAAATAATTAATTTGTAAGATTTTAAAATATTTGTCAGAATATCCCAGGCCATCTTTGATAGTATACATACTATCTTTCAAATTTAGAAAGATTACACGTTGAGAAATATATTCGAGCAATATTATTTGTTTCCACTTACACATTCACTATAGAAAATGAATGCAGAATTCTCCATGGGACTCTTAACCACCAAAATAATCACGTGTATTGAAAACTAAATGATCTTTTTGTTTTGGCTGACATTTCCTGTGGTCAGTAGAGGGAGCACAAGTTTTCTAACAAACCCTACGTCCCCAGAACTGAACCGGCGTCATTAGTGATGCTACAAAGGGAGAAGGCCTAGGCTTGTGCATATCGGTTCATGTTTCATAAGCCGTGAGAAAATTAACATCTATTAGCCAAGAACCATAAAGATAGAATCTGACTGTGGAGACCATTTCTTAAACTGGGTTGTACTCTAACAAGTTCCTTTAAAGTTTAAAATTTGAGGTTATGATGTGTAAATTGATTAAAGGTTAGATTTACTTTGAGGTTTTGTTGGTTGGTTGTTTATGCTTTCCTTCTCACACATTCTAAATGTCATCGTAGTGCTGCTTGAAATGGTTATGTGATATGTTACATTTTAGTGTAACAGAAGAGGTAGTGCTGAGTATGCTGGTGCACGCCTGTAATCCCAGCACTCGGGAGACTGAGGCAGGAGGATCCTTATGAGTTCAAGACCAGCCTTGCTACAAAGTGAGCTCAAGGGTAGCCTGAACTGCATAGTGAGACCCTGTCTCAAAAAGACAAAAATAAAAAAAAAAGAGGTAGTGACTTAGTGTGGATCAAGGTAGTATCCCAAAGGTTGATTACACTGTGATTAAAGATGTAATAATTAATTAACAACATATATTTAGCATAAAAAAAGTCTCATAACAAAATATCTTCAACAAATGTGGGTGGTAGATCCAATGAAATGTTTATATCTTGTGAGCATTCTTGATACAATGTGGAAGATTATCGTTGTCCTTATCAAAAAGTTATGTTTGATGCTGTTAAGATAATTTTACAAAAAAGTTCAGATGAAGTGGATGTTTATTTGTGATACTGTGTTAGGGTTAAGTAAAAAAAAAAGTCATTTTAGTCCTATCTCAGATCTTAGAGCTATCAAAATAATGTCACTCAATATTTTTATAACACTTTTAAATTCTTTTTCTTTTAATGGAACAGCTCTTTAAGTTAAGTAGGTTCATTTCATAGAGGAGTTAGTTGAGATGTATTGAGATTAGCAAATTATTCAGTTTTATAGTATGTTAACATAGTGAACAAAACCAGAACTCAGAGTTCCTGACTCCTCATTTAAGGAGTTACCAACTAAAGTTAATGTTGTAGTAAGCTAGGATGTATGATTCTGAAAATATAGGAAAGTTAGTTCATTGTTAACATTTTATTAAGTGCCTGATTTGTGAAAGGTATTACACCATTAATTTTGCTTTATAACAATATAGATATAAACACAACTGCCCATTATAGTTGTCTGGTTTCTATCTCTGTAACAAAATAGCTGAGGTGGGGGTGTTTGGTGAAGAAAAGAGGATTATTTGATTCATAGTTTTGAAGGGTGAAAACCTGGGATCAGGGAGCTCCATCCATTTGACTTCTGAGGCATGTCCCCTTGTTTGCCTCACGTTGTGGTAAATAACATTGTGGTGTGTGGACAAGAAGAAGGGATCACATGATGAAACAGGAAGTCAGAGAAACTTAGGGGATCAGGACCTCTCTCTCTCTCTCTGAGCAGGATCTTTCCATGTAGTCCAGACTGGCCTCAAACTCACTGTGTAGCCCCAGCTGGCCACAAACTCACAGAGACCCTTCTGCCTCAGCCTCCTGAGTACTGGGATGACAGGTATATACCACCACACCTGGCTTCTCTCTCTCTTATAACAACTTATTTTGTAGGAACTAACTAGGGCCCCACAAGAACTTCCTAGCCCCTCCTGAGGGTAGCAACTAGGGACCTAATTGTCCTCCACTCACCAGGCCCCAACTCCTGAAGGTCAGTGTCACCAGATTAAACTTTCAAAAATGAAGGGGTACCAATTACAAACAAATAATCATAACACCCACAAAGCTGTATTGTGTCATAATGATATAGGTAATCGACAAGGACATTCAAAGCAGTAGTATGTTTAGATCATTTGAAAGCTACAATAACTTTTAATAGCCAAGGAATAGAGCACCTCCTATATGTCGCTATATAGTTAAGGAGAAGATTTGGTGAAACTAGTCAGGGAAGTTCCCCATGTACATCTGAAGAAAATGGCTCTAAGATTGAGAAACAATATTTCTTTGCAGAGGAGACATTTCATATTCCCTTAAATAAGATTATGGGACAGCCAGATTGAGTAGCAATAGTGCTGGAAATATGTATGGTTAAGAAGGAATCCTGAACCATGTAATGAGAGATAGATGAGAGATTGGAGACCATTAGTGCATTCACTGCTAAGGAAACAGACCCGACGGGATTCTGAGTTCTTTGCCCAAGATTAGTCAGTCACATAGCTATATGGAACTAAATCTGAATTAGATCCCTTCATATTGCTTGGACATTAAAAAGATAGTGAAACAGATTAGATTGATAGAAGAACCTAGAAGATAGAAAATGTGAAAATGTATTGCATGTATAGAGTATATTTTTTTCAGAGCTATGAAATTAGCAGTCTTTAAGAGAGAGGGAGGAACTTTTGACTAAGTTCCGTTCTTAGAATAAATCAAAATAGAAGGAGATAGCAACCCATGCACAATTTGTAAAATAGGATGAGCTGCTTGGTGGCATGTAGGAAAGCAACTGCTAAGTTATTTATTAATAACAACAAATATAGTAATGGTAATGACATGAACAACAGCTACCATTTATTGAATGTAAGACCTCATTTAAATCATCCATGATGTAAGTATTACTGGACCAGCTGCCAAATGAAGAAACTGAATCCTGTTATGCTTGAATGCTAAAGCTGATGTGTCTCAAATGTGAGAAATGGGTATAGATTTTCCTTCTAAAGAAAAATAATTTTCTTCCCCATATCCCACACTGATTTATTGTTGTTGCAAAGTTCCTTAACCAGATGTATACACAAATTCTTTAAATTTATAGCTGTTATAATTTTAAAAACTAAACAAGTCAAATGCAAGCTAAGCTTAACAAATTAATATAAAGGAAAAAGGTTTTGATGAAATGCAAATAGCAATTGCAGGAAGAATTTGTAGCTTGCTGTTGCGTGAGGTTTTTGTTTGATTTGGGCATGTCACCATGTGCGGTGACAACTTTTTCTGTTCTGACTTCTTCAAAATATCCCTGCAGTTAATACTTCGCAGTGTCATTTGACCTTCCTGTGGTATAATCCATTACTCACTGTTAATCCTGTCTGTGTTTATTAGCTGTGATAAGGACTGCTACTTGATACCAGTTTAACGGTTTGGAGCTCTGAAATATCATGGCATCGTGTTTTTACTTTCAAGGTGATGATCAGCCACCTGATCTATATATACTCATGTTAGTTATCTTTTAGGGTTATTATCTAGAAGAACTCACGACATTTAAGAAATTCACAGGTTCTACCATTCATAAACAGGCCTCTGTTGCTACCACATAAAGACAAATTGTGCCGCACTCTCCTCAGAGCCGTGTTTCTGAGCGGATAGTGAGAGGTAGGGAGCCCCATCACTGTCGCCTGCGGCTGCCTTAGCTCCAGCCGCCGCCCTTGTGGGTGACTGTTTGCCGCAGCCTTCAGTTTAACGCGCACCAAATTGCTCTATACAGTGTGAGCTTTCCCAATATAAACTTTTAGGGTGCAGTTTAGGAATTCGCTGTTTTTAGAAACTCTTCCCTATTGTTTCTCCGTATCTTTTGCCTACCCACCCCAGCTGTTGTAGTCCACTGTCATCTCTTGGTTGTAATACTTTGCACTTCATGTTAAAATCCTTGTGTTTTGGGTTCCCGCATAGACTGTCAGCTTCCTGAAGGTAAGCTCTGAGTGTGGGCCGGGAGAGTGCTCTTACCCACATGTGATCCTGAATCACGGGTGAGTCAGTTGTTGTTTTAGAATGAGGGTCACAGGTGGGCAAGAGCAAAGTGGGCATTTCCATGTCGTTCTTGTTCCTTGATGTGAAATTTATACAGACCACCTGGCTAATGCCGCAGACTGCATGGGCATGTGAACAACATAACATCAGGAGCACTCTTCCCATAAAAAACCTAAAGGTAGTGTCACTGTGTTTACCTCTTGGTTAGGTGCTGTGATTGTCTCCACGCCCCAGGACATTGCCCTAATGGATGCGCACAAGGGTGCTGAAATGTTTCGGAAAGTCCACGTGCCTGTAAGTATTTACAGCTTCAACACTGAAAAATATGAACTGCTTCTAAGTGAAGGAGCAAGTTATTTAGTCTTATGCCGAAATCTTCATGAAATTCCTTGTTCATCTTTATGGTTAAAAACACACTTTTAGGTAGAAACATGCCTACGTATTAATGTAAACACGTTCTGAATCAGCCTTCAGGTATGAGCTTTCTGAAGAAGTCCTTCCTCCTTCAAATGCTTGCAACCACCCAGAAAAAGTCTTTTAGGAAATCATTTAGGTAGATAAACTTGAATAGGTCACTTGTGCAAAAAGAGATGAAAAAAGGTTAGTTTTGTGTTTCTGTCCTCTTACATGTTAACGCCTTGGTAGCCCACCTTCTTCTAAAAGGTATTGCGGGGTTTTCTGCCCATGTGACAAAGTAAAATATTTTTAAACTAGACAAAGGATAATTAAAAGCAGATGGAGTTATAAGTAAAGTCAGTCAACAAACCGCATGCCATTAAGGAAGTTAAATAATGCTAGTGGTGCGCCATAAATTTTCCAGCAGCCAAGGAAAAGGAAACATTGTACCATTAAAGCAGTGAAATCTTCATGAAATTCCTTGTTCATCTTTATGGTTAAATAATGCTAGTGGTGCGCCATAAATTTTTTAACAGCTAAGAAAAAGGAAACATTGCAAGGCTAAAGCATTATCCATTTCCACAAGGTTAAGAAGAGCTAGATACTTAAGAGAGAGACCGAAACCAGAGACATCCTTGCTAGGTTCTCAGAAAAAAGAAACTATGTACATGTTGGGCACCCTCTCGTCACTTTCTTTACAGAAAATAGGTGTTTCCTTCTAGTGTGCCTCAACAAACCCCAGGGGAATTGTGAGAGAGGACACTCAGAACAAGCATTTCAGTACAAGGCCAACACGAGCCCTCCTTGTATGTGGCTCTCTAGTGGCCTGGGTTATTTCAAGGATAGATTTTAGAATTTATAGGCCAGAGCTTCCTAAACTTCAGGCAATGGACTAGCTTTGGGGTCTCATAATTTTCCCTCTGCTTCTCCATCATGACGTATTTGTTCAGTTGTACTTGCTTTGATATGAAAAGAATTCACAACTAAGGTTGGAGCTGAATGGTAGAGTGCTTGTCTAGCATGCATCAGGGCCTGAATTTGGGGGAGGGCAGAAGAAAAAAATTGATTTTTTTTTTTAGCTTGAAAAAATTTTAAAGCAATGATAACCAAATGGCCACCTCAGACAGAAAACTTTGTCTCCGAAGCACCTAATCTAACCATTGTGACTTCATATTATATCCTCTAAGACACAAGTAATACCTATACAGATAACTTGATTGTGTTACTTATTATATGAGGTTTTGAAATATAAATCAACAAAAGATTTGTTTTGAGACAGGGTCTTGTTATAGCAAAAGATTTATTAAAGAGAGTGCTATCTACCAGAAATTATGACATGAGTTAGCAAGTAATCTAAACTCTTCTCTCTGTTAGAAATTAGTTAATAGGGCTGGTCTGTTAAGAACACCTCAAGGTCAGGATAATAGCCATTCTGTGCGTATAACTGAATGCTGAACTCCACATTCTGTAAGGTAAGGATAGAAGCATGTCTGAAACTCAAAAACACCATGGAACCTTTAAGGGAAAACTTTTAAAAAGCGCAGAATTCAGAATTTGTTCTGATTTTAGCCTCCTATATTATTTTTATCATTATTAGTATTATTATTATTATTTTGTATGCCAATGGGTCATTTCAAGTGAAGTTGTCTTATGAGGTAGCAACAGAGGTAGGCCCTACTAGACTGCTAGATTTTGTCATTTGATAGACTTTGATAGCTGCCAAATTCATCCTATGTACCTTATAGTTCAGATGTTATTTTTGCTTATCTGCAGGCTTAATTAATTAAGAACCAGACAAGCTTTTACTGTTCTGACAGACTTTTCTTTAGACTGTTCTTGTATCTTGAGGGTAGCACCTCCACCCCCTTTTTGACCTTTTAAAAAATTATTTGCCCTCCAGGCTGCATAGATACTTAGAATGTTCATGAATGAATAAGTGAGAACTTCTAGCATGTGCTCTGTGTGCAGTTTGACAGCCATAGTAAGCTACATTGAAAAGGGGCTGTTGGTCGTAAGTGGGAAGGGGATTTGATGACTTTTGAGATCCTCTGGCTGTTAAAAGCCTCAGAGTCTAAATAATAGTAAAATGTTTGAAATTAATAAGTGTCCACAAATGCAAAGGAGGTGTCTAGCTTTGTTTATTCTTTGTTCTCTATTTCCCCCCTTTTGAAGTGCATTAGCTACTATGGAAACAGTGACATCATTGGTGTTCATTGGTATGGACAGAGTTTAGTAACATCTGCAAGAACATTTTGAAGTTAATTTAAATGATTTCTTAAAATTCCGAGCACAGGTAGGGAGAGGAAGGAATAAACTGTAAAGTTCTCCATTCTCTGAAGTGATACCCTCGTGGGTAGTTGGTAGACTTTTAGATAATAAAAACATTTAGTTTGAAAGACTTTTAATGGTGAGTAGGTTATACGCTGTATCATTCCCAGGCACCTTGGTTTGCAGCCCTGCCCCAGTCACAGGAACTTCGCTCTCCAGCCTTCTTCCTCAGTAATCTCCTTTGGGGTTCCTGGGGCATAATAATGTAGATTTCCTGTCTAGTCCTTCATCATATAAGGGACCACTTAATTTTAACTCCATAGATAGTCGTGTATTCCACAAATATGTACTTAGACATCCTGAGTGCTTTCTGTAGGTACTGTGATATCCTCCCACTGGTGATTTTTTTAAAAAGAAGATGAAGCCTCTTTATTCAAGTATTTTCTGTAAATAGAAACCAAAATCACTTTGGAGACCAAAATCACTTCCTTCTCTGCACTACTGGGGTAACTTCATGGAAGAGCCATGATTTTTTTTTTCCTGTCTGTGTAATTTTACATGCTGGTCCTTTGCCTGCTAAGTTACTGTCAGCTTAGGGAACTCAAACTCAGTTTTTAGATTTCTGCTCAGGCATTTCTTACCCTGGGAAGCTTTCCATAACACACCAGGAAAAGTTAATAATCATTTCCATGAACTACTAGTACATTTATCTACTTTGGCTCATCTCTCCTAGCAGGTTACCTCTCCGTCTTTAGAGAACATGTTACTGGGTAGCAAGAACACATGCCGCACATGTCCTTGCCACTGCAATAACTACTTTGATCTAGAGTGTAGCACCATCCATGATCTGCTGTCCTGTTTGCCCCGGGCTCATTTTCTCTGCCATGACCAAGGTGGTCTTGCACTTCTTTGACTTTTCTAAATACCATTTCTTGCCTCAGAACCCTAGGTGTGCTATTTCCCTTCCTGAGGTCATTTTGCCCTCATTTTATACCTGGAAAGTCCTTTATTGTCCATTGGTAGTTAAAGAGCTTTTCCTCTGGGGTACTTGAGCAAGTGGTGTTAATGTGGCGAGCCGCTCCTGTCTGCTACCCATCCATTGTATTTTTCCTTTTGTAACTGTTGTCATGTTGTCAGCACTTTCGCATTTATAGCACCACACCGCAAGTATAGGGATCACCTGCCTCTCACTGCCTAGAACATGTAGCTGCTCACTAAATACATGCTGACTGAATGAATGGAATAGGATTTTGCTAGGCAGAAGTAGGGACTAGAGAGGTGGGAATTCAATGAGAAAAGAATCAAGACAACACAAAATTGTTTTCAGGACTGTTCAGTTCATCTGTAATTAAGGTAATGTATCTGGGTAGGTGAAGGAATTTGGACTTTTTCCTTAAAAGAGGAATCCATAAAAAATGTGACTAGAAAGTAGACATAATTAGGATGGAACTTTTAACTTTAGTTTTAATCTAATGAGTACAAGTAGAACAGACAGGCACCAGGAGAGTATGGGGACAGTAGAAAGCATTTGCAATGGTCAGAGTTATTCGCACCTGGCCGGGGATATAGGTCAGTGGCACAGCACCTCCCTGGCAAAAGCAAGGTCCTGAGTTGTGACCCACCCACCAACAGTTGTGACTGTGTGGCCCACCAATAGTGTGAAAATCAATACAGTATCAAGGTAAATTGCTCTTAGGAAGAGAAAGCTTATTTCATAAAGATTATGTGTCGGAGGGCATCTTCTGGTCTCCTATCCCAAGAAGTCTGCTTCTTTCAATGGCCCACATTTTTTTTCAGTACTGGGGATCAAACCAGGGCCTTGTACATGCTAGGCAAGCACTGTTCCCTGGGCTGTCACCCTGACTCCTAAAGCCCACATTCTAAATTGCAGCTTCTATGGATAATCCAGAGTTGAGTTTTAGTATTGTGGCCATCATGGAATACACTGGATACTGTAGGGTATAAGAACTGTCTCCATAACATTTGCTCATCCTCAAGTTCTGATTGTTCAGGTAGACAACTGAAGCCAGAGGAAAACTCACGGGTTAAAAATGCGGAGGAGTTAAGGATCTGTCTTCACATGGCTGGGACAAAATACCCAAAATCCACGAGTTAAAGGAGGAAAGGTTCGTTTAAGCTCACAGTTTGTAGAGATTTCAGTGCATAGCTGCCTCCAAGGCAGGGCGGCATGGCGGCACGGCAGAGTGGCGTGGAAGAGGACAAACAGTCCACAGCGTGGCAGGAAGGAGGCAGCGAGGCAGCAGTATCAAGCCTCCCTTTGCCTTTTATTCCATTCCAGTTACAAGCCTGTTAGTTGGTGCCACCCATACCCAGGGTGACCTTCGTTATCTACACCCAGAACTATGCTAAACCAATTTAGTTACCATGCTCCCTTGATCCATATTCACACACCATAGATCCAACCACCTTTGAAAAGCCCCATCTATGCTATGCGCACATGAGGCTTTGGGGCACACCTAGACATAAGCTGTAATAGGATCCATAGCTTCTGTTTCAGATTAGGAGAGCCATACCTAGGGTGGAAGGGCAAGGACTTGCTTGTTCAGATCCTTGGAGGAGGGGATAACACTTGATGGTTGCTCCTAGTGACAAGATGATGGTTTAGCTCAGACCTGCCCTATAATCATGCTCTTGATTTTTAGGTTAAATTGCTCTAAACTATACTGACTTGCCATTTTCTCAGGCCACCTAACTCCATGCACAGAATTCTCTAGTCCATTTCATTCTCATTTTGTTTGGTGACTTCCACAAATAAACTGATGTCCTAATTTTGGCTTTGTAATTTACTGTGTGACTGTAAACAACCTAGTGTCAGTGTTTCCTTCCATGAAATAGGGTAATACCCATCCTATTCATCATTATGCCATGGTTTATATATCTGGTACTTAGTACAACCTTCACATACAGTAACTGTCTGAAGTGATAGACATTATAAATTAGTATAATTTCTCACTTCAGAGATTGATAGTTTAAAGCACAGAGAAGCTGAGTTGCACATCATGGACACACAGGAACTAACCTGGTCTCAGCAGTGTGGGTGCAGGCCTCGCCACTCA
This sequence comes from Dinomys branickii, assembly GCA_004027595.1. Lineage (NCBI taxonomy): Eukaryota > Metazoa > Chordata > Mammalia > Rodentia > Dinomyidae > Dinomys > Dinomys branickii. The sequence goes on from PVLD010027127.1 coordinate 13,366, forward strand.
CTGTTCTTTCTATGTCACAATATTTCTAGGAAATAAAACAAGAACTCCCATCTTATTTTTTAAAATTATAGTGTCTGTACACATGCTTCAAGTGTATACCAACAACTGGTTCAAGGCTGACGGAAAACTGAAAGGCATTTGTGAGCCACACATGTTTCAGTTATTATTATTCATTCTCTACTGGACAAGGAGTTTTTCCTCCTCACTTTTCCTTAAAATGTACATTTTAATCCTTCTGACAGGCTCCATCCAGCCGCATTTAACCTGACTGTAACCTTGAGAAATTGTATTGTACAGTAGCCTCAAAATCTTGCTTGTTACTTACTTGAATCTGAGTTTAAAATGCCAAGAAGGAATTAAAACTGGGGCCTTTTGAGCCTGCTTAATTCAGTAAATTTAGACACAAAAATCCAATATTCAGAGCAGGGTTGATATTTCAAGAGAGTCAAAGTTTTAAAAGTTAATAAAAGTGAGTGATGGATTGGAATAACAAAAATAACGTGAAATATTTGTGGCCGCTGGTGTTAGTCAGGCATGTAATGCTTGCTTTTTTTCAGTGAAACCAGCTAAGGTAAAAAGAAAAAAAAGCTTTTACTTTGATGAGGCATTAAAAAATGATTGAGCATGCTTACAGCTGCATCTCAATGGCATTATGTAAATTAAGCTATAGCAAAGCATCTGTTTTCCAATGTTTCTACTATCAAATGATAAACACAATAGAACTGCAATAAACACAAATAGCTTAACAATATATAAAGTATTCACAAGATGTAAGGCTTTTTTTGACAAATGTCATGTGGATATGAATTCTTGCCTATTTAAGAGAGGAACTTTTATGAACAAAATTGAGATATAGATATTCAAATATTTTCCTTATTACATTAGTTTCCACCATTCAGAATCTCAGTGATTATAGAAGATTGCTCTTAGGTAAATAAGAGTAGTAGTTTCTAAATTTTAGTATTGTACTCATACCTTTTAGATTTTTTTTTTACCCAAGCTAATATTAATGATTAATTTTTCTTTAAAGACCATACCTATATATATGAGCTTCTACACGGAATGAAATTGCCAGAGTATTAACATGCTTGCCTGATATGATTTCAACTAAAAGCAAAGAAACTTGATAATTTATCTGTCCTGTGTATTCTTTCAAGTAAACATTTCTGTTCAGTGTTTTAAAATATTTGTAATAAATTGTAGAACCTGATAAAATATTTTTATACAACTTTAGAACTTTAAAACATGAGATAGGATGACTACCAGAGAAGATTCTGTACCCAGACTGTGTCTAGGGCAGCACAATCCAATGGAAATAAAATGTGAGCCACAAATTTAAGGTTTTTAGTAACTATTTTAAAAGTAAAAATTAGCAAGTGGAGTTGGTTTACTGTTGAATGCAGTATATTCAGTGTCATTTCAGCATGACAGTCATATAAAAGTTAAAAATAACCAACAGAAATTATTTTAATGCATATTTTAATAAGTCCCTATTTTATAAAATGCAGGGTTTCAGTGTGGTATTTTCAGATATGTGTATATTTTATTGTACCCGTCTCGCTGTCGCCCTCTCTTATACCCCTTTCTCTCCCATTTACTTCCTTCCTCTTGTCTGATAATCGTCTCCCTTCCACTCTCGTGCCATCGTTTGAAGATTTCATGTACAGTATTAGGGAAAATGTGATAATTGTCTTTCTGAGTCTTCTCTATTTTACTTAACACAGTGATTTCCAGTTCTGTCCATTTTTCTGAAATAGCAAAACTATGTGTGCATAGTACATTTTCTTTATTCATTTACATGTTAATGGGTACCTAGGCTTAGCTGTTATGAACATGGGCAGGCAGGTATCTCTATAGTATGCTTGCTTTAATTCTGTCACCAAGGAGTGGGAGAGCTGGGTCATGTGGTAGTCTGTTTGTAGTTTTCTGAGGAACTTCCATAATGATTTTATAATGGCTGTGCTAATTAACATTCTCACCGACAGTGCAGAAGCATCCTTACCAGCATTTATTGGGGCTTTTTTGTTTTTGTTTTTTGTATCCTTGATGTTGACAGCCATTCCTACTGGCGTGAGGTAGAATCTCAGTGTAGTTTGATTTACATTTCCCTAGTAGATCATGATGTTGCACTTGTAGAATCTGCTTATTGGCCATTTGTACTTCTTTTGAAAAGTGTCAGTTCAATTCATTTGCCCATTCACTGACTGGGCTCTTTGGGTTTTTTGTTTGTTTGTTTGTTTGTTTGTTTTGGTGCATATGTTCTAGATATAAGCTTCTGTCAGAAGAGTAGCTGGCAAAGACTTTCTGCCATTTTGTAGGCTGTCTGTTCAGTTAGTAGTCTTCTTTTGAGTAGAGAAACTTTTAAATTTTATATAGTCCCATTTGCTGATTGCTGCGATCATTTTCTGTGCTGTTGGGGTCCTGTTCAGGAAACCCTTGCCTGTGCCTCCAGCTTCAAGGCTTTTCTCTATGTTTTCCTTTCGGAGTTTCAAAGTTTCAGCTCTTACACCTAGGTCTTCAACATTTTTAATGGGCATTTATAGAGGATATGAGATAGTTTCAGTCTGCTACACATGGACCTCCAGTTTTTCTAACGACATTCGTTAAAGAGGTGTCTTTTCTCCAACATATGTTTTTGACTTCTTTCTCAAGAATCATACGGCTGCAGTTTCTGTATCCTCTGTTCCATGGTTCACACATCTATTTTTGTGGCAGTACCATGCTGTGTGTGTTGTTTGTTTGTTTTGCTGTGGCTCTGTAGAATGATTTGACTTAGAGTATTGTATCTCCAGGCTTCCTCTTTTTGGTTAGGATTGCTTTGACTATTTTGTGTCTTTTGTATTTTCATATGAATTTTAGGGTTTTTGTTTTAGTTCTATGAAGAATATAACTGGTATGGAGATTGCTTTGGCAATATGGCCATTTTAACAGTATTAATTAATTCTGTGAACACAGGAGGTCTTTCCATCGTTTAGTGTCTTTAATTTCTTTCTTTATTGTTCTGTAATTTTCACTGTAGAGGTCTTTTGCTTCCTTGGTTAAGTTGATCCCTAGGTCTTTTTTTTAAGCTATTGTGAATAGAATTGTTTTCTTGATTTCTTCCTCAGCTAGTTCCATTACTGGTGTATAGAAAAACTTCTTGGTTTTTTAATGTTGATTTTGGTATCCTTAGCCAACGGTTTTCTTTTAAAACACTAGGAAATCTTACAGTTCAATAAGAAAAAAATAAGTTGCAATAAGAAAAAAATAAGTTGCAAAAAGAAAAAAATACATGAACATGTTTTCAGAAGACAACATACAAATGACAATAAACATTTAAAAATATACTCACCTTCATTAACAACTATGACAATGCAAATTAAAACCACAGTAGAAAGGATAGCTAGGGTGTAACCTAACACCTAGCCAGAAAGGGAGAGCTTGAAAACATTCACAGAAGCATTATTACAAAATCAGAGCCTGAAAATAACCTAAATGGATCAGTTGGAGAATGGATTTTGAAATTGTGGAACTCAATGAAAAGTTTAGCTGGATGAGTCACTTGGACACAAAGAATATATTGTGTAAATGTATTCATATCAAATCCAAGACCAGGAAAAAAAGTAACTTTTGCTGTTAGAAATCAGATTAGTTTATATCTTTGGAGGATTGTTGTGGAGGGGATAAAAGGAAACTCCTAGGGTGCTGGCAGTGTTTTATTTCTTGACAGGGTCTCGGTGATGTGGGTGTCCTACATACACTTAGGATTTGTGTATTTTGTATATTCATGATATACTTTGATGAGAAAACATAAAAGTAATTTGCAAGCTTAAAAATTATTGAGATATTTTACATGCATTTCCTCATACTATCATTGATATTCAGTGTATATTTTCCACTAAAAATATGTCTTTACCCATTTATGCTGAAGATTGCAGTTTTTTTTGAAATTTTACATGAAATTCATATATGTTACCTTAAAAATTAAAGGACAAGAATTTCAAGAGAAAAAAATCCATTATGTTCCAGTGTAATGGGCATTCCAAAAGTGGAAGACTAGGCATTGAAGGAGTACTTTTGACCAGCCACATATCAAGCACTCAGAAGCCGCACGATGACCTTGTTAGACCTTGCCAGTGTGTAACTCCACCACTGTGCACTTCTCTGGGGTTAGGCTTGCTCTCAGGCTTTCATTGGTGTGTAGGAAGAATCGAAGCTCGTTCTTCCCAAGGAACTCAATTATACTGCTACATCTTCATTTTTATAGAACATAAAGTAGGTGATTATTTTTGTGTGCAGGCTCATGGATACCGAATACTCGCCACTGTTCTGTTTATTTTTACTCACTGCTTTATTACTTCTTGCTTTATTGCTTATCCTTCTCATGGTTACTTTCTTTTTTCTTTTGAGGCTGTGCCTTATTAAGTTGCCTCAGCCGAGTTTGAGCTGCAGTCCTCCCATCTCGACCTCCCAGAATGCTGAGATTATAGACATGCACCACCGTACCTGACTGGACCCCATGTTATAATACCTAGACTGGTGTTGCCTGTGAACTTTTTATCATGAGATATATGATGCTATAATGTATATTTTTTGTACTAGCTTTTTTGCTTGGGATTATTTGCAGTGTTCACACATACTATGAATTGTAGCTACAGGGTTCTTTGCATAGCATTTCATTATGTGAAAATAACCACAATTTCTGTGTTTTAATGTTTATGGACAGTTGAATAGTTTTCTGGGGTTTTTTTGAAATTATGATTAATACTGTTATGAACAGTGTATACATGGCTTTTAGTGAATGTTATGTTCATATTTCTGTTGTTACTTTACTTGGAGTTGCTGTGTGATGGTTTGTATGTAAGTCAGATCAGTGACTTTCATTATGGATCTGTGGTGGGTTCTCTCTTGTGCTATGTTATAACCAAATTTTTTTTCAAATCAAGCAAAGTAGTACATGTGTTAGCAGTTCTTAAGATGAGGAAATTCTAGAGCTAAGTGGGATTAGTTTATTCAAGGTAACATAGGAAGCAACATTATTTATCCTTAGACTAAAAGAGCAACTACACTCTCTTGTACCCACCAGCTTGCTTCCAGAGCAGCATATTTCTCATTCCGTTCCTTTCTCCAATCAGAGTGCACACTCCGAGGGGGCAGCCATTCAGGATTTTGTTCCCCATGTGTGCTTGGTATCCTTTGGCTTTGTCCAGTTACTGATGTGTGTTAATAAGAGCACTTTAAGTATTGTTTGATTATACTTGTGTATTTCATGTCTGTGACATTTATACAGCCTTTAGATACTATATCTGAGATATTTATATAGTCCATGGAGAACAATTTGGTAATAAATAAATCACCCAAACTACAAGTTCACTCTTGATCCGTGCCTCTGTGTCTAGGAATGTCCAAGAGACTGCAAGACTGCTCTTCTGTTCTCTCCAAATTGAAGTACACCCTCAACTAGATGATCACTTTGTTCTATTTCCACTGTTCCCCCTTATTGATTGATTTTTTTTAATATATTTTAAGTTGAAAGCCCTGCAGTCAGGGTGTACATAACATTTAACATAAATGGCAGTAAAACTGCCCAACAATGAGTATATTATATAGACACAGTAAATAAATAAGCTGTATGATATTAAGCTGTGTTTTTCTTCTAGCATTTTTGGAGATGGTACTGAATTATCAAAATAGTCTGACTTATTTGTGATATATTAAATCAGTAAAAGGGTATATATTAAATTCTTGGAAAAATGCTTTGTCTCATGTTCATGTCCTTCACTGTTGGTCATCATTTACACGTGGTGGGACACCTGAATTTTTTTGTTACTGTTTTTATCCTGTCTTTTTTTTTTTTCCCTGTCTTTTTTTTTTTTTTTGCGGTACTGGGGATCGAACTCAGGACCCTGCACTTGCTAGGCAGGCGCTTATTCCACTGAGCTATATCCCCAGCCCTTGTTACTGTTTTTAAAAAGAATAAGTAATGTTAACACTTTCTTGTCTGTGTGTTTTATCACAGACTATCAGTGCTTCATTTAAATTAAATGTTCTATTTGCCTTCCTTGAAGTACACAGTGCCTTGCTCTTTCACTATGGTGCTCTGCTCCAGCTTTTCCTCGGAATTCATCTCCCAAGACTCCTTGGCCTTCTCAAAATTCTTGAGATGTACCTCGTATCTCAGGTTAGCATTTGGTGGGATTTGGAACTTTTCCTTTCCAACGCTGCCAAAACCATAGCTGGGCTTGAGGTATACAATGGAATCTTCTCCTTTCTCCATGCGCTGAATGGCCTTCTCTAGCCCACAGGGAAGGTCCAGACTCTCCCCATTGCCAACTTCAAAGCGAAGCTCCCGCTGGTCAAAGAGCTGGTCCTTGTAGTACCCTTCCAGTGCGACCTGCACAACAGCGCCGTCATTGGGTCTGGAGTAGCCTTCACCCCGAGTGCGTATTCTTCGGATGATCCCACCATCTTCATCTTCAGTCAGGTCCTCGCCCTTGAACTCAAACAGCTCCACCTCAAACACAAGTGTGGCATTGGGAGGGATATTTGGAGGACTGCCAGCTGAACCATAGGCATACTCCGGTTTGCAGGTGATGCGGCACAGCTCCCCAATCTTCATGGTTGCCACAGCAATATCCCAAGCCTTGATGACCTCCCCTTTTCCCAGGTCAAAGGAGAATTTATCCTTGCGGTCCAGACTGGAGTCAAACTTTGTGCCATCTAATAGCCAGCCAGTGTAGTGGACAAAGACTCGGTCCCCAATCATGGGTGTCTCTGTGCCTGTACCCTCCCTCTTGATGACCTTCAGCACGCCTTCGTCCTGTTTGGGGCTGATGTCCACCCCCTCCAGGGGCAGCGGTGCTGACTGCGCCCCGCTTTCGGCTGCCTTCATCTCCTCGGCGGTCATCGCCTCTCAGCGCGCAGGAGCCTGCGGGCCTGAGCTGCGTACGTGCTGGGTCTCGGCGGCTCCGAGTGGCAAGCAGGCTTTACTGCAGTACAAGAAGATTATATCCTGGCTGAAATACGAGTCAAGTTTTTCTGATGAGGAAGCACAGAAGGCACAGGCCCTTCGACTGGCCTCCCACCTAAATCTGGCCATGTGTCATCTGAAGCTACAGGCCTTCTCAGCTGCCATTGAAAGCTGTAACAAGGCCCTGGAACTGGACAACAACAACGAGAAGGGCCTCTTCTGCCGAGGAGAGGCCCACCTGGCTGTGAATGACTTTGACCTAGCACGGGCTGACTTCCAGAAGGTCCTGCAGCTCTACCCTAGCAATAAAGCAGCCAAGACCCAGCTGGCTGTGTGCCAGCAGCGGATCCGCAAGCAGCTTGCACGGGAGAAGAAACTCTATGCTAACATGTTTGAGAGATTGGCTGAGGAGGAGAACAAGGCCAAGGCAGAGGTAGTAGCCACAGGAGACCATCATACTGATGCAGAAATGAAGGAGCAGAAGAACAGTGTTGCAGGAAGCCAGCCTCAGGTGGAGACAGAAGCATAGCCTTCCCAGCCCTGCTCCGTGCAGCTGCCTGCCTCCCTGCTCCCTTCCCAACGCTACTGTTAATTTTGTAAAAACTGAAGAATTTTGAGTGAATTACTTTATTTTTCTATCTGGTTGGATGCTGGCTGGGGGGGTGGTGAAGTGGGGGACAATTTAAGGTGGTACCACCACCTCTTCCCTATTGTATATGAACATAGGTCCATCCACACATAGTCATGAGAATGTTAATTTATTTTGCTGCCTCGATTAAGTCAATTTTTTAAATGGTAGAACGGGGCAAGTGATAGGGATGGGATCTGATGCGAGACCAGGGCGGAGAGGGAGAGTCCCAGGCAGCCATTGTCCTCATCC
>PVLD010027128.1:0-21192 GCA_004027595.1 Dinomys branickii
AGGCAGTTCAGCAGGTGAAGGTCAGCTGCAAAGGCTGCTCGAATGATTCCTTCTCTTTGGGAGAATGTCCCTTAAGCTTTTTGCTGAGAGTTCCGCTTAAAAGGCTGTACAGATATTGCTTAGATACTCCCTACCTAGTGACCTGGGTGAGGTGTGTAAGACTGCTCCCCCACCCTCCCAGGGTTCCCTGCATGTATAGGGATGGATCTCCTCCCCCACTCGGTGATCTGGTCGCGAGCGCCGATATCTCACCAGTTATTGTAGTCCCTGCAGGCATGAAGGTTCCAAGGTGCCAGTCTATCCTTTGGGGCTTTCTGCGCGGTCCGCCCGATGCGCACGAAACGTGAGACCGCTGGGCGTTGCCGCCGCCAGAGAGCCGATCTCTGTCGGGAGTCGCCGGAGAGCTGCGCCGGGTCGGGGGGCGGGAGGGATCGAGCTGTCTATATTCTCGGGGCGCTAGGACCCAGCAAATCTTTCTCTCCGCTCCCGGCGCCGTTTGGGGCCCTCCGCACGGCCCGCCCGACACGCGCGAAACGTGGGATTGCCGGGCGTCTCCGCCGCTAGCAAGCCGATCTCTGTCGGGAGTCGCCGGGGGGCTGCACCGGCTCGGGAGGCGTGAGGGACCGAGCTGGCTGCGCTCCCACGGCGCTTGGACCGAGCCAAGCTTCTTCCCCGCGCGGATCGTCCCCGGCTCCCAGCGTCTGGGGCTTTCCCACGTCTCGCCCCGGCAGCCTGGTCCGCCCTTCCACATCTCCCCCGGCATCTCAGAGAAATACGCCCAGTTTAAACTTCCCAGCTGAGGTCCCGGCATTCACGCTCACCAAGTCTGTCTCGAGCTGGTGGTGTTTATTAAGGAGGTTCGCTCCCTTGCTGCTCACCTGGTCGCCATCTTCCTCGGATCTCTCTCGCATGTTGAACTTTGTCAAAAGCTTTTTCTTCATCTATTGAGATGGTCATGTGGTTTTTGTCTTTGGCTCCATTGATGTGATACATAACATTTATTGATTTGTGAATATTGAACCATCCCTCCATTCCTGGAATGAATCCAGCTTGGTCATCGTGTGTGATTTTTTCAAGATTTGCTGCCTTCTGTTTGCTAGTATTTTACTGAGTATCTTTACATCTATGTTCATTAGAGAGATTGGTCTGTAATACTCTTTCTTGGTTGGGTCCTTCTCAGGTTTTGGTATCAGTATACTAATACTTGCCTCTGAAAATGAGTTAGAGAGAATTGCTTCCTTTTCAATTTGATTGAAGAGTTTGAGGTGTGTTGGTATTAAATCTCTGAATGTCTTGTAAAATTCTGCTGTCAATCCATCAGGTCCTGGGCTTTTCTTTGTCCATGTTTTTAATCACATTTTCAACCTCATTAATTGATATTGGATTGTTTGGGATTTTTATATTTTCTTGATTCAACTTTGGTAATTTGTACATATCTAGGAATTGTTCATTTCTTTTGAGTTTTCTATCCTATGGATGTAAAGATTTGCAAAGTAGGTATTAATAGTCTTTTGAATTTCTGTAGAATCTGTAGTGATTTCATCCTTTTCATTCCTTATTTCATGAACCTGAGTTTTTTCCTTTCTTTTTTTGATAAGTTTGGCTAGGAGTTATCAATTTTATTTATTTTTTCAAAGAACTAATTCTGTGATTCGTTTATTTTTTATAGTGTTTTCTTCATCTCAGTTGCATTAATTTCTGCCCTGATTTTTATAATCTCCTCCCTTCTTTGTTCTTTGGGCTTGACTTGTTCTTCTTTTTCTAAAAGTTTGAAGTGTAGCATTAGGCCATTTATTTGTTCTCTTTGGGTTTTCCTTATCTGTGAGTTTGCTTCTATCTGAGTGATATTCTCTCATTTTTAAGATATGAGGACAATCTGCTCCAGAAGCACAGTGCAAATCTTGGTTTATGGGACTTCTTTGATACTTAGTAACTTTAGTGATCTTTGAAAGACATCAAAACATTAACCTGGTGGAATATATATCTGAGTTCTAATATTGTCTTGATATTGGTGTTTATGATTCAAGGTTACACTCAGGATTGAAATGCTAACACATTTAATTACCTTGCAAATGCAGGCTTTGTGTTCTTGGCAGGATTTGTGCAGCCAGTAAACCTCAAAAGGAGATGGTTTTATACCTACATCTAGATCTATACAGTAAAATTAAAGTTAATCTATATCTACTTAGAATTCATTCATTCTAATCTACTTAGAATTCATGAAAAAGTAAATTCACCCATTGAAATCATTATATAAAAAAACATTATATATGTAGCAACGTACCATCAGAATGAACATTTTCCTTCAACAGGCTTTTTAAAATTAAAAAGTTTCAATCAGCATAAACTGTTTTCTAATTTTAATATATTTAAATTACTAGTATTACACAACCATAAATCACTTACTTACATGTGTAGGATAAGAAAATAATTATTTTATTTTTATTACAGCCCTGTGATCACTGTTATCTCCTAGTTGTTTTGCTGTGTGCTTTTCAGATGCACTCACAGAAAGGTGGTGCTAGTTTGCCGTTTTCTATTTAAATGGGTCACTTCCTGTTAGGAAGCCAATGCATACATGAGCTCATGAACTTGACCATGGGCTTTTTGCCCAGGAAATGATCTGGGAGAACTCTGTGACCTGGAGGAGGAGAATGAGGTCCTGATTCCAGCACACCCCAGGGTCAGAGGCATCACAACTCAGCTTCAGACACGAGTTATGTGGTCCAGGATTCTTTCACCTTAGTCAATGGAATGAGGTCAATTTGCTCTTTAAATTCTCCATTTCCCTCTGAAATAAACTTTCACTGAGAGCAGATTTCAAATGCACCTCCACTAGGTCTGTACATCGAAGAGTTGCTCCTGCCCCAACCAAGGGCACCCAGGACCCTGTTCCTCCTCACGGTGTCCCCACCAGGCTCTGTGCCCTGCAGAAATCTGTGTCTTACTTGCTCAAGCAAGCACCCCCAGGTACCCCGGGCTCTCCTGAGCCCAGTAGCTGAAGGCCCTGAGCTGCTGCCCTGAGCTGTTATTGGTGAGGCTGCTCCCTCTGAGGTGAGGAAGCTGCTGCCCAGGTTCTGCCTCTCTCTCAGCTCTCCCAAAGCTGAGCTTCTCTAGGCTCACAGCCTTGTGGAGAGCGTCTTTTAACAGAAGACTTAAAACTCTAAGGGAGATAGTGGAAGAGGGAAAGCAAACGTTATAGTGCTCTTGTGAGGCTGGAGTCAGGGCCTGGCAGGAAATCCAAGGTGGAGCAGGAGAGGGGCAGGTGGGGGGGAGGGCAGAGGGAGTGGCTAGTTCAGGCCTGGGCATCTGCAGACACTGTGCACGCCCTGACAGGAGATCCAGTGCGTTCTCAGCTCCCTGACCAACTCTCCTACTCATTCTCCCCCAGTAACGATCTCTTGGAAGTCACAGTCCTGTTTATAGTACGGCCGGGTCTTGTGTGACACTGTACCAAGAAAATGTGTCTGTGCTTCATTCCATTTTCAGTTCATTGCTTTGTCTTTGGTTTTTATATCCAGAGACTATTTAACTCTGCAGTTTTATTGATTCATGAGGCTATTTTTACATGTCTGTATTTTTTTCCCTGATGAAAAACTTGCATGTTTATTCCTTTTTATAATAATAACAAACACTTTGTTACATAAGTGCCAAGAAAGGACTACCTGCGTGTACATTACTAATAAAAACAACTATCATTTATTTCTTCAATGAAATTAAGTGTGCTGCTTTTAATGAACAAGTATTTAAATTATTGTTTACAAGAAAATGACAGATGACTTTTAGCATTTTGGGAGAATGTTTTCGATGTGGAATAAATATATTTTGTATGTATGTGAAAGATACTTCAAGTGGTTATTTGTAGGTAAAGTAAACTAGTGAACTATTTTTTCTTCTCTTTGATTTTTAGAAGTATGGAAACACATGCTCTTCTAAATCACAATATTTGTAATGAAACAGGAATAAAAATCCCTTTCCAGCAGTGTCCACACCCCTTTCTGTTCCATATTCCACGTTGCTCCCTGCACTGGGCTGTACTGAAGGCCACAGAGGGCGCCCTGTGGGAGGAGAGACAGCACCTGGTTCATCGTGAGGTCCCTGTGCACAGGCAGCTCCTGGCTAGAGCTGGACCTCAGTAAGTGTTTGCTGAGCAGACAGGAAATATTTGCAGTTAACTCAGGAATGTGGTGAAGATATAAACAGAACTAATGGAGAGATAAGTTAGCAATAAGAAACTGCTTGTGATGCTTGGAGCCCTCAAATAATACTGTCTTAATGGTCATGAGATTGTTAACAAATTCAGGGGTGTCCCATGTGGAAATTGAGAACAACTGGCCCTTTCTGTCATTCTGCTTCAGAATCCAGAAAGCTGAACAAATGTTCCCCAATATCATACAAATTAAATGAAGACAAAGGCAGGGAACAACTGTCTGGGCATTTCAAATACTAATATTCCTTTGCTTTTTTTTTTTTTTTTAGAGGAAATCACTAAACAACTTGGTAAGTTCTGATTTCTTTCACGTGCTAAACTGAAAATTCAGTCTGTTGTCATCCAAATATTTATCTTTCTGTGTAACCACAGAACAAAGAAAACTCTTTGTAAAGACCACCTGTCCTGCTTCAAACTCCAGAAAGCTGAACAAATATTCCCAAATATTTTACAAATCATATCAAGCAAAAGTCTAGGTTCAACTTTCCTGGCATTTGAAAAATTAATATTCCTTTCTGGTTTTTTTAGAGAGAATCACTGAAGAACATGGTAAGTTTTGTCTTCTTTCTCATGCTAGATTGGAAATTCAATCTGTGTGTCATGAAAGTACTTATCTCTCAGTGTGACTGTTTGGAGAACTTTTTGTAAAGACCCTTTCTGTCCTTCTGCTTCATACACATCCAAGCTGAATAAATATTCCCAAATATTGTCTAAATCATATCAAGCAAAAGTCTAGGATCAACTTTCCTGGTACTTTGAATATTAATATTTCTTTCCTTCTTTTTTTAGAGGAAATAACTAAACAACTTGGTAAGTTCTGATTTCTCTCATTTGCTAAAGTTAAACTTCAGTCTGTCATCAAAATATTTATATTTCTGTGTAACTGCAGAACAAAGAAAACTTTTGGTAAAGGCTGTTTCTCTACCTCTGCTTCAAACTGCCGAAAGCTGAACAAATGTTTCCAAATATTTTATAAATTATGTGCAAATATTAGCAGCAACTTGACATTTCAGAAAGTAATATTCCTTTGCTTTTTTAGAGAGAATTTCTGAAAAACATGGTAAGTCCTGTCTTCTTTCTTGTTTTCTTTCTTTCAGTTTATGTGTCTTGAAAATTTATCTCTCAGTACAATTGTTTGCAGAGCAAAGAAAACTTTTTGTAGAGACCGTTTCTGTCCTTCTGCTCCATACTCCTGCAAGTTGAACAAATATTCCCACATACTTTAGAAATCATGTAAAGAAAAAGGCTAGTATCTAATTTCTTGGTGTTTCAACAATTAATAGTCCTTTGCCTTTTTTATATTTTAAAGAGAAGACTGCTGAAGAACTTGGTAAGTTCTGTTTCCTTTCCTATACTTAATTAAAAATTCAGTCTGTGTGACATCAGAATATTTATCTCTCTATGTGATTCTTTGCAGAACAGAGAAAATTTTTCATATGGAAGTGTAAGTAGAATCCTGATTCTCACTGTTGACACCCACACCCGTTACCCACAGCAGCTCCGCCCGCCAAACCACTCCACTGACTTTTATGTCTCCATCTGGTCACAGGTCTGAAGACAGCTCAACGATTCGCAGGTAACTGCAGAGGGAACATTTTAATGTTACTCCATGTTTGCCACCTCAGCACCCTCCCTGACTGCTGCCCTCCCTGTGGGATTCTAGTGTGAAAGAAAAGGTTTTGCCCAATAATTTTTAAGGCGCATATAGAGCAGGAAGAAGGTTTGATGCTGGACATGTGCTCCCGAGGTTATGTGAGAACCAGCACGCTGAATGTGGGAGATGTGAAAAAAAACTCTTTAGTGAGTACACAAGGGTGTGTGTTGTGTTTTGCCCTAACATGTACCTGAAAGATCAACTTGTTGAAAGGAAACTACTACTTTCGCTCAGGGCTCTGGGGGTTTCAGGTCCTGGGGAGTCGGTGCTGTGGGTTTCACCCCTGTGTCAGGGCAGCAGGCAGGGAGGGCACCAAGAAGAACCACTCACCACGTGGCCGATGAGAAAAGGGGAGCAAGGTGCCCCCTTCTCCTGCACGGGCTGAGCCGGAGACCCAGGGTTTCCCACCAGGCCCCACCATTAAAAACCCCACCCTTCCCAGTAGCACCAGGATGGGAAACTGGGCCATGGAGGGTTCCAGATCCGCACACAGCACCTTGAGGAGCACAGACGCAGGGAGCTCAGCTCAGTGTCAGGGCAGGGTCTGCACCAGTGAGGAGCAGGGGCTTCCCCTCCCTGCCCCAGGGGCACCAGCACCAGAGCAGCTGAGGGCCACTTTCGTGGATTTGGGAGGGTCCCCTCCCCTCCCGGCTCCCGTAGCATCGCGTCCTCTGAGTCTGTCAGGCTCTTTCTCTGTGCACACGTGACAGCTTTTCCCCTTAAAAAAAAAGTTAACAATACCAAGGGACATTGGCTGAATTTCTCAGCGGATGTTCTACTACTTTTCTTTCTTTCTTTCTTTCTTTCTTTCTTTCTTTCTTTCTTTCTTTCTTTCTTTCTTTCTTTCTTTCTTTCTTTCCAGAAAGTCTTACTAAATAGCTAGGAATCCTCGTTCTCTCTCACTGTCATTCCTAACAAGGATCCAACCCTGAAAACAGCCTCCCCGGGCCGGCAGTCCCCGCCCTCCGGCCCTGCTCCTCCCCAGCTCCCTCCTCCTCTCCCGCTTGCTCTGCTCCCCGCCCTGCCCACGTTCCTCGCACCGAACACACTGACCACGCTGCTCTGGGCTGCTGTCCCGTGATCTCCTGGGCCCTCTGTGGTAGTTTTCCTCTCCCCGTGTGGACACGGGGCCCTGAGTAAGCACCAGAGATACACCGTAAACATCAGACACAGTAACACCTTTCCCGGGTGTCGGCCCCGTGTCCCCCATTCTTACCAACCGTGTCCTCAAACTGAGATGACAGCACAGATCAGGTGCAGAGGTGAAGTGATTTGGAGAGGTTTCCCTGAGAGGAACAATCTCTGCACATTTAGGTGGACGGTTCACAAGCAGTGAGCTGTGGAAGGACTCCCGGATCCCTGTGCTGTGTCCCCACCCTCTTCTGACAGCACTCACAGAATTGAAAGCTCTTTTCTTAAGATCCACTGGTAATGGATTCTTCCTTTTTTGCAGAAGACATAATTCTGGATGAAGACACTGCTCACCCTCAGCTCTTGGTGTCAGATGTTGGGAAACGGGTTGAATGTTTGTCAAGCGAGCTAGCTGTTCCTGAAAGCCCTGGAAGATTCACTTCTCTCCGAGCTGTGCTGGGTTGGAACAGCTTCTCTAGTGGAAACCATTACTGGGAGGTGGATGTGGGAGGGAATGAACGGTGGACACTAGGACTGTGCTCGGATTCAGTGAATAGGAAAGTGTATGGGCTGGAAATGTCCCCTAAGAATGGTTTCTGGAACATTGAGAGGTACCATAATAATTACTGGACTCTTTCTCTACCCCATTCTTATTTTCATGTTGTTTCACCTCCCTCGGTAGTGGGGATTTTTTTGCAATATGAGGAAGGACTGATCTCTTTCTATGATGTGGAGCAATTTACTGTGCTTCATACTTTCACGGGCAAGTTCACTCAGCCCCTGCGGCCATACTTTTCAACTGAAAGTCCCTCTCCAGGAAACTATCCTGCCCTTGCCATCCTCCCAGTGTCAGCAGCAGATGACTCTCATCCTGCTTAGAGCACACCTGAAGGGCCTTGCCAAGGGCTCATCCCCGTGCACCAGGACAGCACCTAGCATCCCAGCCAGGGCAGGGCTGTGGGCATCTGCCAACAAAGAGCCAGGTTGCTTTTCAGCCCTGTGGAAAATTAACTATAATCCCTGTTATTTGGTCATGTCCACTGCTCACCCCGCAGCACTGCTTCCCCTTAATACACTTCCCTTTATCCCTGTGAACTTTGAGAAATGCAACTTCCTCCTGTTCTTCCTGATTTGAGCATGAGATTCTGAAAGTGTTGTCAGCTTCCCTCAGTAGATCATTGCCATGCATTTCCTCACACTCTAGAAGAGAATAACAGTAGTTTTCTGTTTCACCAATAAGTTGACCTCCTGACTGGTGAAGTCAGAAGGTGTTATGCGTATGACCATGTCTGTGCTAAAATCAGTGCACTGGATCCCTACTGTGTGGGATCACAAAAATCTGAAAAGAATCAAATCTTATCAACATGATTATTAGCAAAGACATTTATGTGTAAAAAATATCATAGATAGCCCAAAAGCCCTTTTCAGTTTTCTTACCCTGTTTACATTTTGAAATGTTTAATTGAAATGATGATGTGTATGGAAAATATAAAGATGATTTCATGATGGGATATGTGCAAGTTGTGAAATGATTACCACAGTCATATGAAGAGAGCCGCTACCTCCTGTGCTGGACACCGAGTCTCTAGAGCACATCTGCCTTCTGATTCAAAGTTGTGCCCTTTGGCCTGTATTTTCCTATTGCCTCCCCTCCCCATTTTCTGGTAACCGGTGCTTTGCTCTCAGCTTCTATATACTGAACATTTTTATATGATGTTTAGATTTCATATGTGTGTTTGTTTCCTTAATCGATGTCAAGCACTGGGTTTCTCAGTTCAAGGACATCCCCTCTCCTTAAAGTAAAAGGCTGCAATAACTGGGAATATTGAACATCTCCAGCATCCATGATATTCAACAGTGAAAGCGTACAGGCCACCCATGTTCCAGCCTGGGGAAATCATAGACACAGCGCAGCGAGGAAAGAGGAAGCTGATCGCTCACACACTGGCAGTGGGACTGCAACATGCTACAAACACATGGCCATGTTATTAGAAGATTCTCACAAACATAGTCATCCTAAGCCCAGCATCCCTACTGCTAGTTTTGTGCTGTAGAGAAGTGGAACATGAAGAGAAAAGGCAGCAAAAAAATATCATAGCAGCTTCTGTTTTATTTTGTCAACACTGAAAATGTACTCAAATCTCATGAAGAGAAGTTACAAATAAGCTTTACAACATTTATAAAATTGGATATAATTTAAAAGTGAAAACAAAAAATTGTGATTACATTCAATGATGTAATTATAACAAAAATTATCCTGAGAAAATATACTGAATGGCAAAGGCTTCATCCTATTTGCTTTTCACATGTCTAGCGTTCTTGAGCAGACAGGACAACCCGACATTTTCAAAGAAAGCACAGGATTACTTGTCTTGGAGACGGACTGGTTGACTGAGAGAGGACAGAGGAGAGAGGAGACTTCCTGGAGTGATCAAAGTGTTCTGTTTGCTCATGCTGTAAGGGCTGTGTGCATGGGTCACAGCTTAGCCTACCTGACTGTAAGATCAAAACTGATGACATCTTCCTGCCTCTCCCACGAGGATCCTTAATTTCTGTCATTCAGGTCCTGAGCACGCTGTGTTCAAGCACCTTCAGAGAATAAGGGCTGTGAGTAACGTACTACAGCAGGTATAACAGTGCACTGAGGCCACGTCCTACAGCCCACCTTGTACTTGGTCACCCGCATCACTCACTCCTTCCATGGGAGCCGGTGGAGAGGATGCTCACGCAGTCCTGTACGAGGTAACACTGAGAAAATATGAGGCTTTGTGCTCCTATGCTTGTATATTCCTAACAAGAATGTGGAATGTGCAACTCTAGGCAAAGCAACTGTGAACTACAATGTCCTGAGAGAACCGGACACCAACTTCCCCATCAGTCCCAAATGCCTGAACTGCATTATAGAAATCACAGACTAATGAGTATCATTTCTGTTTTAAGCAACTAAATTTTGGGATTTTTTCCTCACCATTCATGAAACACCCAGTGCACAATGGATTTGTCAAAAAGAACTATGGGTCTGGAGTAGGACTCAGTGACAAAGCACTAACACAACACCCCTGAATCTAATCTGCACATTCAAAACAGAGCAAGACTCTACTTAGTTGGTTTGCTCCTCGCAGATCTGCTAGCTGTTGTTGGAATTATTTTGTATATTTCAAGATTAAAAATGATAAAGCCACTCACAGTTGGTCAAGTTTGTCATTTATAATATGAAAAAAGGATGCATAAAATTTATCCTGTGATAGCTGGGAGTGACACAGAAAACACATACTTGCTGATTGATCTATGAATCAAATAGTTTTTGTAGACATTATAAGTGTTTATTTGCAACACATTTAACACAAAAGCAATGATGCTCGTAAGTGTGTAGTTGTAAAACACAAAAGTAAACCAGAAAAGGAGGAAAACATCCCACAATTCCTGTGACAGTCAGAGTGCACCATCCAGTCTTCATGGCAGTTTGGGAACAGCTGGATCCAAGCAAGAGCTGATTCTCCTTGGTGTCTGTTGTGTGAGGCGAGGACTTTAGCCACCTAACCATTCAGGACGATGCAGTCCTCCAGGTAGAATATGTGATCATGATGTCTGAGTACCTGGTTGGACTGAATGCTGCAGCATAGCAACCTCAGCCCTCAGAGACCACAGGACATGTTCACAACCTGGTAAGGCTATGGAAAACAGTGCCTATATTTCATATCTGATATTAAACATCTCTCTTCTGGATTCTGAATCAGTGTTATGCTGTACATCTAGATGTCTTTCTAGAACATCTAGGTGGTTTGAGGAGGCAACTGCTTTACTGAGGTGTAGATCGGATTTCACACTGGGAGATGGGGCCTGGTGAGAAGGTGGGGGTCACTAGGGCGTGGCCTGAGAGGTTTATCACCAGCCCGACTCCTCCCCTCACTCTGGGTTTCTGAGCAGCTGCCCTGTGCCATTCCCTTCTGTCACAAGGCCCTGCCCTGGGGGTGTTCAACTGTGGGTGAAACCAACTGAGCTAAAAGAAGTCCCTCCTTCTTTAAGTTTCCAGCACCGGATGTTTTTCTTCAGCAACAAGAAAAGTGACTGAGACAGATGTTGGTACTCAGAGTGGCCTTGTTGCTGTGACTGCTACCTGACCACGTGTTTCAGAGGCCTGTGGAAGCGCTTTGTGGGAGGAGTTGGGAAAGCTTTGTGGACACTGGGTGGGAAAGTCCTAAGGATGCTGTGAGCAGAGCTTGATGTAAATTCTGTTCACAGCTCAGGCCAGAATCCTGATAAAAAAGGCAGAAGGTAAAGTGCAGGTTTAGGCTGATTAGTAGGGAACAAGGACTGCACTGGCAGTTGGATTCTGGGCCACGTGTGTTAATTTCTGACAGAAAACCTGTATAAATTTTGCTCATGTCCTAAAACTTTTTGAGAGACTGAAATTAAGGACAGCAGATTAACATGGCAGAAGAAATTTGAAGTGAGCCTAACATTCAGTATGTAGCATGAATGTGGCTTGCTGATCTTAGCCTGATGTGTACAGGTGAATATCAGCAGCATAAAGCCCAGGTTTGTCACAAACAAAATGCCTCAAAACTGAGCAAAGGAGAGGAAGATTGTAAGCCAACCATTTGGTACCAGGACAATAGGAAGAATTAGTAGATGGCACCACAGGAACATGCAAGGCTCCACCGTATGTGTGCTCAGCTGCCAAGGTAAAGGAATTTGCTTTGAGAAGAGAGACCCAGAGAACATTTTCAGAGAAGGAGCATTCCCAGGGAATTCCCAGAGATTCCTTAAACATGTCAGCAATCTAGTACTGAGAGGCCAATGCAGCCATATCTCTAGAGACTGCAGCTTGAGCTGGAAACAGACGTCAGTGGGCTTTTCTGGGACCCGGAGCAGTGTCTGTCCTGTGCATCCTGTCTTGGCCTGTGCCTGCTCTTTCCCTCCCTCCTTTCCGATTTCCCATTCCTCTATCTGCATTCCTTGCTGTAGTAATTTTTGGCCTTTTGAGTTCTCTGCCCTGTAATTTAGGAAAACTTGTTTAGCAATTATCTCTTCCTTACAGCCTTGTCTCAGGTGTCAGTCTATAACAACCTGTGGGTCCCTGTCTGCTGTTCGACCCAGCTAACTCTGTGGATAAGGGCTTCTTAGAGCAGATCATCAAATATGGACCAATTCAAATATTTTTATTTCTCACAGTGTATTCGAGAAGGGTCATGGGGGCATGGAGGCCACTTTGTGAAATCTCACTATACTTCTTTGTCTTCAGTGTAGGACTAATGTTTTGGTTAGGGTAAAGTATGATGCAGGAAGGTAGATGCCTTTCCTCAATAGCGAAGACAGAAAGATTAGCAAGCTCAAGATTTAGAGGGTCAAGTGTGGTTCTCACTGTGCTTGAATACATTCTAGCCTCAAAGTCAGGAGCAAAGATTACTGAGCTTTGATGTTTTTCCTCCTACTAAACATAAATGTGCTGTACATCTAGTTCTGTTTAAGTGTGGGACACCTCAGGGTGACTAGGGCACAGGGAGTCCTTTCCCATGGAGGAGATTAAGGCCCTGATAGGAAGCTGCTCACAGAACTTGCCTCTCCCTTGCCTTCTGCCACGTGCAGATGCCGCACAGAGGCTCACAGAGGAGACCAAGTGTGAATCTTACTCTTGGACTTCCAGCATTCTTACTTGGAAAAAAGGAAATTCTTCTTGTTATTTAGAACTTATCCTCTTTCAGGTATTCCTTTATATTACTTTAAGTGGATTTAGATACAAATGGGTTCCCACAGAGAGAGAGGTGGGGTAGCTACTTGCACAGGGCCTAGCAGCTCTGAGGTGGGGAACGGCCTTCATGCTGCCCTGAGTGCTGCAGAAGGCAGGAGCCTCTGAGGGGTGGCGGAGGAGACTCTGGGGAGGGCTCAGGAGGAGCGGAGGTGACGGGGAAAATGTGATGTTCTCAGAGCTTCTCTGCCTGGTCATGGACAGGATGTAAGTAAAACTTACAGATAATTACTATGTCTACATAGAGATAAGAAATACCTTGTTGGCAGGTAGTTAAATGTCCCCGCGCTACAAACAGTAAAGAACTTGCCTCCACTCTGCCCTCTTCTGCAGCTGTACAGGAGACAGAATTTAAGAGCAATGCAGTCATTTTAGATATAAATTTCTAAGCAGCTATGTATTCAGGGAACCGTGCGGCTTCACCTCACTGCTTATAATAGTGTTCAAGAAAAGATGTGGTTTGGCATTTGGAAGGAGGTGAAGCATAAGCACATGCACTGCAAGCCTCGGATATAAGTGGCTTCCTAAGGCCGGGGCCTCCAGGAGCTCCCTTCTCACCACTGCTGCAGATGCCCCTCTCCGGCACAGGGGCTTCAGCCTCACCCCAGCCGATGCCAGTGCCTGCCGGGTGCAGTACCGGACCCAGGAGGACCTGGAACTGCGTGCCCTGCTCCCAGCCAGCAACGGTGACCGCTAGGCCACTGTGTGGGCGCCAAGGGCACCCTGGCACTACATGAGCTGCCCCCAGCCCCTGTGCTCTCCCCAAGCAACCGACCAAGCTGACTGAGGAAAGTAGAGCGGGAAGGAGGAGAGCTTCACTTTAGGACTAACACAGTGATTTTCCAAAAGAGGTCAAATCATCATATTATCGGGATGAAGGCAGAGCTGTGTTCATAGCAGTGTAGTTTATAATACCGAGATCTTAGGAACAATATGTGTCCAACAAATGATGAATGGATAAGGAAAATACGGTATTTAAACCTGATGGAGTGCTGCACTCTCATAAAAAGAGGGACAGTTGACTGCTGTTTTAACTGGAGTAAGAAATGTTCACTTGATTGCATTAGTTGTGGGTGTGGCTGAGTGGGTTTGCTGAAGACAGAGGACCCAGCCCGAGTGGGAGCGGCACCATCAACAGGCTTGTGGCTGGTCAGAAGTAAGCAGGAAACAAGTAAGAGTGGCTTCCTTCTGCCTGTTCAGAGGAGGCTTCAGTTTCCCTTCAGACATCCGTCTCTGGGCTTCCAGCGTTGCTGTTCAGCCTTGCGGAGCAGACCCTTTGGCTTCCTGCTGTGGCCTCGCACAGGACCCCATGGGGAGCTCCGGGTCTTTGACTGTGACCGCATCTTATGATCTCCAGCGTGCCGACCACTCTTTTGTGAGCTTCCTTGACTCTGCAGGCAGCCGCTGTAAGCCTTTTTATAAATCCACTATATAATAAATTATATTAAATCCAGTTCTTTATTAAGCACTGACTGATACCTTAGGTAAATGAATACAAGTTAAAAACATAATGTTAAGTGGAATCAGTCAGACACACAGCACAAATATTGCATGATTTTCTCATATATGGAGGCAGGAGAGAAATAGGAGTAGGGAGAAGGTGAAATAGGTCCTCAAATTGCATCTCGGTGTTCTAAAACTATTGTAATATAAGTGACACTTTGATTCATTCATAGAACTGGCTGATCTTAGTTTTTTGAACAGAAAGTTTTGTTATTGTTGTTTGTGTTTTGGAAGTGGTTTTTTATGTCTTGTATTCTGAGTAACTACTTTGAGGATACTAATACACAGGATATTTACTATTGTTATTGATTTATATTTTATTAAAGTTTTTAGTTTTTTCATAAAACAAAATACAATATAAAAAGTTACAAAGAAAAACCTACAAGCCATGTTCAG
This sequence comes from Dinomys branickii, assembly GCA_004027595.1. Classification (NCBI taxonomy): domain Eukaryota; kingdom Metazoa; phylum Chordata; class Mammalia; order Rodentia; family Dinomyidae; genus Dinomys; species Dinomys branickii. The sequence goes on from PVLD010027128.1 coordinate 14,644, forward strand.
GAGAGAGCAGGGATGCAGACAGGGGATCATTTGATGTTGAGGTCAGAGTGCAGAGCAGAGACCAGCTGCTCCCATCAAGACCGTGACACCCTGAATGGATGGAACTCGGGGCCTGAGGCTGCCCTGTCCCTCACAGACCACAGTGCACGGATCCCGAAGACAGAAAGGTTTCCATGGGACAGGCCCAGGTTTCCTGCAGATCTGGGGCTTCATCACTCAAGGGTGCTTTAATCTTGCCCTGAACCTGTCTGCAAAGTGCTCGTCAGCCCCACCAGGAACACAAACAGCTCAGGACCCCAGTGTAGCATAGGCCACCACTCCAGAAGGCACACTGTGTAGAATTCATAGCACATTCACCAGCAAACTACAGATGCCCAGAGCACAAAAGCTGTGGTGGCACTGCTGATTACACCTTAATTTTAAAACTTGCCTGATACAGCCTGAGCTGAGGCTAAACCCTGCCGTGGGACAGAGCTACTATGGAGAGTCGCACCCAGAGCAGCATGAGAATTGCGGGCCAGGAACCGTGAAGTCAGGCCCAGCAAAGGCTGTCCCCGAATCCTCACACTGGAAGGGCCACCCATGTGCAAACCTTGCTCCCCGCTCCAGCCCGTGAGAGCCATCCTGGGTCAGTCCCTGGGTGGCAGGAGCCACCCCCACCCCTGTCTGTCCAGAAGAGCACACAGAGTCAGGGAGGGGCAATCTCAGGGCTAGAGGTGTGCTGACTGCACACGCAGTCCCATGGAAGGACTTCGGAGGAGCCGGAAATGGTGGAGCCAGCTGGCTGCTGCGAGCATCTCTGGGCAAATTAGTAAAGCAAGTCAGGAGCTGCAGACAAGTGGAACCAATCGAAAGTCTTCTAAGTGTGAAGACAAATTACTAAGAGGCAGTAGGGAGCACAAACTACCTGCACCCAGCCCGCCCGCCCATGCAGAATCTAAAGGTTTCCAGATATTTCTGAAGGAGAATCTGCTCTCCTTTAACCTTAGTGCTGAGTTCTGAAAATACAAACAGAAACACTCAGGATTCCACTGGCTGAATAGAGTGTAATTCAGCGCTGAGCCTGGAGGGGACCTGCAGTGAAACTGAGGGCACAGACAGGAAAAGAGTGAAATTCCTCACATGGGGATGTTTGGAAGGAACCTGATGAGGCTGGGGCCATTGAGCTCCAAATCCTGATGGGAGGACTCTGTCAGAGGAAGAGATTTCTCCACTCTCAGTGGCACAGGCAACCCCATCCCCGCCACCTGGGGAGTTGGCTTCTTGCCTACACCTGAGGAAACTAACTGTCTTGGTTACTTTGCTCTTGTTGCTGAGACGAAATACTCAACGCCCAAAATGAAGGAAGGAAAGGTTTATTTAGCTTACAGTTCGTGGAGGTTTCAGTCCATATTTGCCTGGTTCTGAGGCAGAGTGGCACATGGCAGAGGGCAAACTGTTTATGGCAGCAGAGCACAGCAAAAACAAACAGCAAAAGGGGGGAATGGCTGCAAGCAGCCTCCTTTTCTCCCCTACATTGTAAACAGCCTACCTCCACCCAGGGGGCATGTACCTCTCACATAACCTCCATGCCCTCCACTTCCACAGGTTCAGGATGTATATAAAGTAAGCAGCCTGGCTTCCTGCTGAATCACTCAACCAAACCTCTGGACTCCCCAAGTTGACACAATGTATCAACCATATCATTAACCCTGTGTTGCCTATGGACAAGGAAATGACTGTTCCTGCTGCAGTTACCAAGCAACAGGAGGTTGACAAACCCCAGCACCCACCATACCACCCAACGTCACTTCTACACCATAACTGGGCTCAAATGTCAGAAGGCTCCTACCCGTGTGGCATACAGGGTGACCTGTGAGGAGGTCCACTATGCTCTCAGAGTACTTCTTGAGCAAAGCTCTCAAAAACACTTGTAGCTAAGAATTGTCAGGATGTGAAATGACTGGAAGAAACAGACTCTGGATTAGGCTGAGTTTATTGCCACAGGACATTAAGGAGAGATTCTAAATGTAAGGCTGAAGTGTAGAGCTAAGAAAAAGGTACTGATATTTCATTTGTCTGGTTATACACAGCTCAAGTGATGGCCAGGGAACTGTGAGTGAGGGAGCACGGCCCAACAGTCCCTGGTTTGCTGTTGATGAGTGGATTCACTGCCTCAGGGAGAGGGCGATTCTGGAGTGAATTTTCCAGGTAAAACCTACTGATCCATGCTGGGAGGATCCAGAGAATGTACGCTTTGGTAATAATTGAGAAACTGTTTTGTGAGGAAGCACCAGGATCCTTGAAGTGCCCTGTCATTGCTCTGCTCTAAATACCAGACTTTAATTTGTGGACCAGTCACTGATTTGGGAACCCTAAAAGTGATGAGTTTCACTGAGTCACAGAGTGGCAGTGCTCCACTGCCAAAGGCATGGCGTGCCTACTTAACATAAGCAGCAGAAGTAAAGCTGATCACAATGGTCTGTCACTAGTAGACCTATGATGTGGGCCGATTAGCCATGGTGTTCCCATAAGTCACATGAAAAGCAAGTCTACTATAGGTTTACTACATAAATACAAGCAGCAAAATTTCAGTTCAAATGAACAAAAATCTACCTCAAATTATAGCAACATAGAATCATGGACCCTCTTGAGTTCAGCCAGGTTACAGACCCGATTTCCTTGGAAGAACAAAATTCTGTGTCCCCTGAGGGTGAATACGGGGGCACTACCAAAAAGTTTTCTGGTTAATGTTATTCTCATCCTTCTTTTAACTGGACCTGTTATCAAGTGACTGTACTGAGGTGAAAGAAAGATGATCAGGCACTTGGGGACCATTGGAGCCCGGTTCTGAGGTAGCACTGATTCCTGGAGATCTAAAGCATCACTCTGACCCTGCACCAAATCAGGACCTATGAAGATCTGGTGGTCAAGAGGGTTTTAGCCACAATCTGACTCACATTCCCTAAATCCTCCTGCTAGTCATTTCTCAGTTATGGAAAACATACTTGGCAGAATCTCCACCCTGGTTCCGTGGCGTGTAATGTGAGGGCTTTTACAGTGGGAAAGGCCAAGTAGAAACCACAGAGTTAGAGAATACATACACTGATTCCTACCCAGACTTTGCTGAGTCCATTTTGTGGGAGCTGCAATGATTTACCCTGAATTAAGCAACACACAACTGCATCCTTTTCTCTAATTTCTTATCCTGCTTTGCCTCTTCTGCCCAGTTCCAGTAATCACACACCTTCGAAGTTGTAGCACTAAGTTTGGTGATGGATGTGGAGCCCTGGCCTAGGGTTCTGTGACTGACCTCTACTACCTGGAGTAGGCTGTTGTGTAAAAGTCACCTCAGGAGGGCTCTCCTCTGTGCTGCCCCGGGTCAGCGTTATCAGAAGCCCTCTAGCAAGTGACCTGAAAATACATCAGTGTCCTCTTACCTTTTTGTGTTATCATCTTGACTCTTCTCAAACTTAGACACTTCCTATAATGGTAAAAGATTTCCCTAAATAAAATGGGCCATTCGTTTGTGTCCTGAGACCGCTCGCACTGGGGAGGACATGGGAGAGAGGTGGGGGTGGGGATGAAATGAGTGAACTCCTGCCTGGGAGTGGGACTAGATCCAGTGGAGAGGAAAGAGGACCTTCCACTGCTCAGCAGGCAGAGAGGACGCCTGGCATCAGGAAATGCAGGGCCCCGTACTGAGTGTGGGGTGGGGAGAGCTGCCAGTGACCTGCTAGTTAAGAGCAAGGGCTGTGAGGACATCAGTGTTGGGATCTGTGGAGCTCTGGGGTGTGGTAGCTGCAGCCACACAGGCCTGACCAGAGTTCCCAGGTCCAGGACCCTGGGTAACTTCAGAACACCTGGATGTAAGTGACAGCTCAGTGTTTCTTTTCCCTTTCACAGAAGAGACGTCGGTGGAGAACGGCATTATAACTCAGGAAGCTCTCCTTTGTCCAGTATGCTTGCTTTCCCAGTTTGCACTGAGGCCAGGCTGTGCACCAATGATCAGCCTCTTTTGCTTTAAAGGATCCTCCTTAAATGTGCCCTAACTTGCCAAAAGGCATCAAAGTGTTGAGCCCTCAGGAATTCTCTCTGGGTTCCCATGTGCAACTGGATCTTACAAGTCTGAGCGTCAAAATCTTAAACTCTATATGCTTGAAATCAGCAGCTTATCATATAAGACAACTTCAGTACCTCTAAGAAAAATACCATTATTAGAATCAAAACAAACTAAAAATCAGCAAAGAAATAACAGACCTGAACCAAACTTATGACCAAATGGACTTTGGTAGATGTATGCAGAATGTTGCACCCCACATCAGAATGCACATTTTTCTCAGCTGCACATCAAACTTTCTCTAAAATAGACCACATTCTAGTCCATAGAACATACCTAACTAAATGCAAAAGAACTGAAATTATCCCATGCATATTATCTGACCACAATGACCAAAGGAACGCCAAAAACTCTATAAACACTTAGAAATTAAATAATAGCCTCCTGAACAATCAATGGGTCACAGAAGAAATTGAAGAAATTAAAAAATACCTAGAAATGAAAATGTAAATGCAACTTATCAGAATCTGTGGGATGCAAAGAAAGCAGTCCTCAGAGAGAAATTCACAGTGGTGAACTCACACATAAGGAAAATAGAAAGAGAACAAATAAATAGCCTAGTTCTGCACCTCAAACTATTAGAAAAAGAACAGATTAAGCCCAAAGCCCAAAGAAGGGAGGAGATTATAAAGATCAGGGCAGAAATTAATGCAACTGAGACAAAGAAAGCACTACAAAAAATAAATAAATCAAAAAGTTGAATCTTTGAAAGAATAAATAAAATTAATAAAACCCTAACCAACCTTATAAAAACAGCAAGGAAAAAATTCCAATTTATGTAATAAGGAATGAAAAGGATGAAATTCCTATAGATCCTACAGAAATTCAGAAGATCATTGACACCTACTTTGAAAACCTTTACTCCCATAGGGTAGAAAATTCAGAAGAAACGGACAGATTCCTAGATAGTATGAATTACTAAGGTTGAATCAAGAAGATATAAAAATTCTCAAAAACCCAATTCAATTAATGAGATTGAAAATGTGATTAAAAACTTACTGACAAAGAAAAGCCCAGGCCCTGATGGATTCATAGCAGAATTCTACCAGAAATTCAGAGAAGATTTAATACCAACACTCCTCAAACTCTTCAATGAAATTGAAAAGGAAGCAATTCTCCCTAACTCATTTCTGAAGGCAAGTATTATACTGATACAAAAACCTGAGAAAGGTTCAACGAAGTGAAAGAAAACTACAGAACAAACTCTCTAATGAGCATAGATGCAAAGATGGTCAAAAAATTACTAGCAAATAGAATGCATCATAAAGAAAATAATACACCATGACCAAGTTCCTTTCATTTGAGGAATGCAGGGATGGTTCAATATTTGCAAATCAATTAATGTAATACAACATATCAATAAAGCCAAAGACACTTGATCCGGGGAAGATGGCGACCAGGGGAACAGCAAGGGAGCGAACCTCCTTAATAAACACCACCAGCTCGAGACAGACTTGGCGAGCGTGAATGCCGGGACCTCGGCTGGGAAGTTTAAACTGGGCGTATTTCTCTGAGATGCCGGGGGAGATGTGGTAGGGCGGACCAGGCTGCCAGGGCGAGACGTGGGAAAGTCCCAGACTCTGGGAGCCAGGGACGATCCCCGCGGGGAAGAAGCTTGGCTCGGTCCAAGCACCGTGGGAGCGTGGCCGCCTCGGTCCCTCCCGCCTCCCGAGCCGGTGCAGCCCCCCGGCGACTCCCGACAGAGATCGGCTTGCTAGCGGCGGAGACGCCCGGCAATCCCACGTTTCGCGCGTGTCGGGCGAGCCGCGCGGAGGGGCCCAAACGCCGCCGGAAGCGGAGAGAAAGATTTGCTGGGTCCTAGCGCCCCGAGAATACAGACAGCTCAATCCCTACCGCCCCCCGACCCGGCGCAGCTCTCCGGCGACTCCCGACAGAGATCAGCTCTCTGGCGGCGGAAACGCCCAGCGGTCTCACGTTTCGTGCACATCGGGCGGGCCGCGCAGAAAGCCCCAAAGGATAGACTGGCACCTTGGAACCTTCATGCCTGCAGGGACTCCAATAACTGGTGAGATATCGGCGCTCGCGACCAGATCACCGAGTGGGGGAGGAGATCCATCCCTATAGATGCAGGGAACCCTGGGAGGGTGGGGGAGCAGTCTTACACACCTCACCCAGGTCACTAGGTAGGGAATATCTAACCAATATCTGTACAGCCTTTTAAGCGGAACTCTCAGCAGAAAGCTTAAGGGACATTCTCCCAAAGAGAAGGAATCATTCGAGCAGCCTTTGCGGCTGACCTTCACCTGCTGAACTGCCTTTGGAATTTATAGCTCCACATCTTGAATCTGATACCCAAAAATGGGAAAACAGAGGGGCAAAACGCAGTCTCAAAACTCAACCCCACCCAGAACAAGTTTTGAAGAGGAAGAAACAAGGGAATCAGGAAGCCTCATAACTTCAAGATATGAAACGATTGCATCCGAAATTAA
>PVLD010027129.1:0-21192 GCA_004027595.1 Dinomys branickii
AGAGAAACAGCAGGTATCAGAAAAATAAAGACAAGGGTTGGGGTCAGGTGGAGTTACTCCTACCTAGTGAGCAAGAGGACTGCCCTAAAACAGTAGAATTTTTGCCTCCCTGCCCAGCAACCAGTCAACAAAGTTACAATGGTTTGTTTACTCCGAGGAGTTCCTGTGTTCTCAGGTTGGTTCATCCTACATGTGTAACTATTGTCCAGCTTCAGCGGCTCCCAACAAAATAAAAATAAATAAAATAAATCCCCTAGGGATTGTGAAATGCGCAGAGTGTCCTGGTTAGCCGGGTCATCCCACATCCTTGTAAGGGAGACAGGAGAGCGTAATACGGCAACAGAAGTAAAAGTTACAGTGTGGCCAAAGAAGTGGCAGTGAGCTAAGGAATACAGGGGGCCATTTGGAATTATTTCAAAAATTGGAAAGAAATGGCATAATTAATGAGTACATGTAAAATCATTCTTCATGGTGGGAGGAAGCAAGAAACAAAACCCACAAGCTACTACTTAACAATTTTGGGGGACAGGGTATGGGTGGGTAGTCAGACTCAGAACCTCCCGCTTGCCAGGAGCTTTGCTGCTGCTGAGCTACATCCTTGGGCCCCAAGTTTCTTTGTTTTTTTAAGAATCTTTTTGTTCTGTATTTTACTATTTCTTTTCTCTTTTTTGTGTTTTACTATTTCTGAGATAAGGATTTTTTGTTTTGTTTTTTTGAGACAGGGTTTCGCTGTGCAGTTTATTTTTTGGTTTTTGGTACCGGGAATTGGACTCAGGACATTGGGCCTAACCAGGCAGGTGCTTATGCCGCTGGGCTATATCCAGCCCTGCTGTGCAGTTTAGGCTGATCCTGAATTGGCCTTGAACTCATGGCAATCCTTCTGCCTCAGCCACCTCAGTGCTGGGATTCAGGCGTGCACCACCCACCACCAGGCCCCAGGCTATATGGTAAATTGGATTGATTTCTTTATATGGTACTATTACAGATGGCTAATTTAGTTATAAACATTACAGGCAGGCAGGCAGAGCTGGGCCCCCCACACGGAGGACACCTGTGGCTAGAGGTACACATATTCAAAGTCAGACAAAGAAAAACAACTGCAGGGCAAACTGCAAACTTCCCGGGGGAGGAGCAGAGTGATTGGTATTCTAAATAGGTAAAGAGCACCTAGGGTGAGAGAGGGAAATCTCCCCAGGCCATTCCCTCCCAAGTACTCCTTGCTCAGTTCCTCTAGCTGGCTTGGGTGACTTGCTTCCTCATTTGGTCCCCATTTAATCAATATTACCTCAGCGACTATACTTTTTGTAATCTTACTGGTTCCCCATAGTTTTGTTCCCCCTCACCCCCACCTTGTGGCTTCCTATTGGATCCAGATTACCTAAGTGACTACACTTGTAATCTTATTAGTTGACTATAGTGTTGTTCCACCCTGAACCCACCTCACTTTGTGGTTTTGCTTAATAAAACACCCTTACGAAGCAGGGTCTTGGGCCAGCCTACTTTCAAGGTACTCTGGAGTCTGTTTTAGGCAGAAGCTGCACTCTCAATAAACTCTTGCTACTTTTTTTTTTTTCTTTTTGAGACAGGGTCCTACTATGCAGTTCAGGTTGGCCTTGAGCTCACTTTGCAGCCCAGGCTGATCTCAAACTCACAATGATCCTCCTGCCTCAGCCTCCCCAGTGCTGGGATTACAGATATGCACCACCACGCTCGGCTTTTCTTCACTTTTTGTAGCAGGGGATTGAACTCTTCCTGGAACATATCAGGCAAGTGTTCTACACTGTTGAGGTGTATCCCCTGTCCCTCTTTCTTGGGCTTACAGAACCCTCCTGCTTTAGCCTTTCAGGTGCTGAGATTACAGGTGCATGCCATTATATTTGGCCCTCTTTAAAAAAAATTGTTTTCTTTCTTAAAAAAGAAATTGTTAGGTTGGGCATGGTGGCACACTCTAATCCAGCACTCGGGAGGCTGAGGCAGGAGGATCATTGAGTTTGAGACCAGCCTAGTGTACAAAGTAAGCTCAAGGCCAGCCTGAACTGCACAGCAAGACTGTTTCAAAAAGACAAAAAAATTACCATATAAATAAGCACAATGGCAAATAAAAAAGATAATTTTTCCCTTTTTTGTTGTGGTACTGAGTATTGAACTCAGATTTGTGCATGCTAGGCAAGCAGTCTACCACTGAACTACATCCCAAGCCCCGCTACTACAGTTTTGTTTTTTTTTTTTTTTTTTGAGACAGGGTCTTACTATGCAGTTCAGGGTAGACTTGAGCTCATTTTGTAGCCCATGCTCGCCTTGAGCTCAGTGATCCTCCTGCCTCAGCCTCCCGAGTGCTGGGATTATAGGCGTACACCACCATGACCAGCTTTTTTTTGAGACAGGGTCTTGCTATACAGTTCAGCCTGGCCTTGAGCTCACTTTGCAGCCCAGGCTGGCCTCGAACTCACAATCATCCTCCTGCCTCAGCCTCCCCAGTGCTGGGATTACAGGTGTGCACACCTTAGTCTTGTCTTTAGCCTCTGTGGTTTTAGTAGGTGGGAGAGGCTGGCCCACACCTAATGAGATAATGGGAAATCTCAGAAAGGTGATACCACTAACCTCCAACATGGGTTCATCCCTTAGGGCAATATGTAAAACTAGCCATTGTGACTTTTAATCTTCAGGTGCACCTCCAGCCACAGTCCTGGTGGATTCTCCTCTTTTGACCTGACTGCCTCCAGGGCCCAGGCCGGTCTGATAACCTACTATATTTCTACCTAATTTAGCTGTCAATAATAGGGCTAGTTACAGTGCTCGGATGATAAAGGGTCCAAACGCTAGGAAGAAGTTAGGAATTATTAGCAATTGTGCGACGATCTACCCAGGAATCCGAAATAATCAAATGAATAATTAGAACAATACAAGGGCGCTGAATATCCTTTGACTCTTGTATGTATTTATCTCACACTGCCCATTTTTTCTGCGGGTCTCTCTTGTTTCTCGTAATCCCAGGCAGCTGAGACACAGTCGCGGGCAAGTCAGCCGAGCTGCGGCTGTTGAGGACAGCTCTCGGGCGGGCGAGATGGAGCCCGGCACGACAGGAACAAAATTCATCAAGCCGGCTTCGAATTGAGTCAGGGAGGCAGGCACCAGCGGGGCCGGATCCCAACTTCGGGCGCGCGCAGCACAGAGCCCCTAGGGTGGGGGTCGAGCGCGAGTGAGGACGGCCCAAGAGCGGGCGCCCCAAGCTACAGGGGAAGAAGCCAGGAGGAAGGGAAAAGAAGGGACCGCAGAGTGGGAGAGCGAGCCGCTCGCTCTTGCTCCCCGGGGCTCAGCAGAGTTCGGTCGGCCTCAGCCCTCGCCCGGCACGGAGGACCGCGCCTCCCTCCCCGCGCTCTCTGCTGGGCACGCAGGCACTCTTTTCTGGCTCCAGCGGTTGAAGTCAGAACTTTTGACAATTTTGTCCATTTCTGTTCGTGAGATTTCTTTTTTTTTTTTTGGTACCAGTAATGGAATTCACGACCTTGCACTTGCCAGGCAGGCGCTGTGCCGCTGAGCTGTATCCCTGGCCCTGCACATGGTAAATATGTATAGGTTAGGTTGGCTTGCTCCCTTCTTTCATTTCTTTCCTTTGTTTCTTCCTTCCTTTTTTCTGTTTTTCTCTTTTTTGTGTGTGGTACTGGGGATCGAACTCAGGACCTTGTGCTTGCTAGGCAGGCGCTTACTCCACTGAGCTATATCCCCAGCCCTGTTTTTCTAAACAGAATCATTATGCATCTATCTTTTCATTATACAATGGACATTTTTTCATTTTGTATAGGTAGCTCTGGTTCATTATTTTGCAAACTGTTAGTTACTTAGCATATCAGAAGGGACTGGGGATATAGCTCAGAAGCACAATCCGCTGCCTGGCAAGTGCAAGGTCCTGAGTTCGATTCCCAACCCGGAACCAAAAAAAAAAAAATGAAGCTTAGCCGGGCATGGTGGCACAGGCCTGTAATCCTAGCACTCAAGGGAGGCTGAGGCAGGAGGATCATTGCGAGTTCAAGAGCAGCGTGGGCTATAAAGTGAGCTCAAGGCCAACCTGAACTGCACAGCAAGACCCTGTCTCAAAAAAAATAAATAAAAAAATAAAAACTACCTGGGCATGGTGGCACAGGCCTATAATCCCAACACTCAGGAGGCTGAGGCAGGAGGATCATTGCAAGTTTGAGGCCAGCCTAGGCTACAAAGTGAACTCAAGGCCAGCCTGAACCACATAGCAAGACCCTGTCTCAAAAAACGCACACAAAAAGTTCATACTCTACATTTAGGAACCAGTATCTTTCTGTTTGCTACCAACTGGCTGCTCAGTTCCCACTGCTGGGTCCTCCCCCACAGCTGGCCGCCACTGGGTGAGCTCACCTCTCCATCAGGGCTGAGCTGAAGGTGGCCTTTCACAGAACTTTAAAATTGACTCTGACTGACTCATCAAAACAGTGATACCCAAACAAGTCCTGTTGCTAACAAAAGACCAGCATGGGCTGTCGGTCTTCTCCCTTCCCTTAGGGCCCTTTGACTCACTGGGGAAGAGTCATTAGGGCTTTTGTGCTGCAGTAATCTCCACAAAGCTGGTTTAAATAATCATAATGTGGCCAGCAAACAGCTGCCAGTCCGTCTTCTTGGCCCTAAGGGTCATTTCCTGTGCCTGTCACAACCCCGAGGAAGAAGCAGTTAATCAGTGACCTCAGTGTGTTTTGAGTGCCTGCGTTCTTTTTTTTTTTTTTTTTTCCGGTACTGGGGATCGAACGCAGGACCCTGCGCTTGCTAGGCAAGCCCTTATTCCACTGAGCTATATCCCCAGCCCTGTGCCTGCGTTCTGTTGGACTCTCAGGATTCCCTCTGTTTAGGACGTTTTGGTGAAGTGACATTTTTAGTTACTGTAACTCATTAAAAGTACAGAGGAAAACAGCCCTTTCTACCTCTGTAAAGAGGGGGAAAAAAATATCAGAGAAAATGGACCTAACATGATTCAATCCCAATAGAGTTAATCAATAGGAAGCACAATGTTTTGCTGGCTGTTTCAGGGAGCAATAGATTTGAATTAGGTTAGTTGAAAACTCCTCTTTTACCTAGGAGTGATGTTGAAGTGGTTATTTTTTTTTTTTTTTTTTGAGATAGGGTCTTGCTATGTGGTTCAGGGTGGTCTATAAGCTCACTTTGTATCTCAGGCTGGCCTCAAACTCCCAAGGATCCTCTTGCCTCTGCCTCCCCAGTGTTGGGATTATAGGCGAGTACCACCACCAGGCCCGGCTTAAGAGGGGTCTTGCAGAGGGCCTAAGGCTGACACCTATGGAGATAATTGGGAGCAAGCCTGAGGGCTCCTTTCAGTAACAGGGCTGGTTACTGCAGAAGTTTTATTGTATGGCCAGTTATGGGGGCTGCAGATGGAACCCAGCCAAGCACTCTACCACTAAGCTGTGTTTTGCAGCCCAAAACACAACTTTTAAATATACCTCCATGCTCTCTTAGCTTAGGACTCCAAGCAGAACTGAATGAGAATCTTAGATCCCCAAACTTTTCGTATGGAATCCACACTGTTTAAGTTCTTATATAAGGGATACTGGACACTCTCCCTGCTCTGTGTTTTACATTTCTTGGGTTTTTTTTTGTGTGTGTGTGACAAGGTCTCATTGTGTAGTTCAGGCTGGTCTTAACTGGCCAGAATCCTCCTGCCTCAGCCTTCCAAGTGCTGGGATTCCAGGAATTTGCCTCCATGCTCAGCCCTTACTGATTTGCGCTGGAAATTGAACCAATGGTCTTCGAAATGACCTGCATCCCCAAATCCTTGCCTTTTTTTTTTTCTTTTTAAATTTGGGACAGGCTGGGTTTGAACTTGCCATCCTCCTATCTCAGTCTTCCAGAATGCTAATATTATAGGAATATGTCAGTGTGTCCACCACTGCTCTAATTTGAATATTTTAGCGGATTGTGTACAACTCAACTATCCAGCCATATATATATATTTGTTGTTGTTGTTTCTTTGTTTTGTTTTGGTACTGGGAATCAAACTGAGGACCTTGCATTTGCTAGGCAGGCGCTTATGCCACTGAGCTATATCCCCAGACCTATCTATCCATATTAAGAAAACTTATTGTGAGGTCATTAGAAGCCACACAGTGTATTCACTGACTAACCATGAACATGTTTGTGGCTAGCGAGGGCTACAATAGTGACAGCAAGGCCAGCCTGGAAGCCAGGCTCTGCCTCAAAAGAAATACAATAATGTACAGATAACTTTTCTTTTTGGGTTTTTGAGTCAAGGTCTCACTATGCAGTTCAGGCTGGCCTTGGGCTCACTTTGTAGCCCAGGGGGGCCCTGAACTCATACACAATCCTCCTGCCTCTGCCTCCGAGTTCTGGGATTATAGGCATGTGTCACCACGCCCGACAGCGACGGATTATTCTTAACATTGCTATAATGAAAACACTTATATTGTTTATGAACACTATCTGTGCAAGAAAACACAAGTCTTCCATCTAATGTGCTGGACAACTAAGGAAGATGCAATTTGCTTACATTATCCTCAGCATGAGCTGATCAACAGGTGATGAAATGCTCAGATAACCACATCTATCAGAGGGCATGAAGGCAAGTGACATTAATCTGTACCTGAGAGGTGAAGCGGTTGCAGTGCTAGTTCTACCCTGAGACTTGGTCTCCTGGGCCCAGTGGGCAGTTGGTAACAGTTGGAGTTGGGTTAATGTAAGTTCAGGTAACAAAGATAGTTGAACTCTTCTTTGTAGCTTCTTTTGAGACAGTCTTCCTTTGTGGTTCAGGCTGGCTTCCAACTCACTGCAGAACCCAGGCTGGCCTGGCAGTGATCCTCTTGCCTCAGCCTCCCGAGTGCTGGGATTACAGGCGTGCACCACCACGCCCATCTAACAGTGGAACTTTTGTAGCACGCTGTTTTTTAAGAGAAAATCTGACAGACGGCTTTTTTGAAAACTAAAAAATCTATTAAACTAGGTTCTTTAGAGATGAACTGATTACTTCTCCAGGATCACTAAAACAAATTTGGCTGTTGGTAAAGTCCCACTAGACTTATGAGACATTCCTACAACCTCTCGGTATCACCGAGAAACCTCAGTTCTCAGTGCCAAAGGGCTTCTTTGGGAGAGCAAAGCCTGGGTTAACAGGAATAGGAACACATATCCATGTGCCATGTGTCCCAGGTGACTTAGGAATCTCGCTTGTAAATCTTCAGGGCAAGAATCTTGTTTCCACTAAAGCCAAGGAAGGTGAAAGGACTGAGGACAACATGAAACCCTTTTACTGGGCTTGCTAAGTCACGAGTCCAAGAACACAAACAGGTTAAGTCTGTTCTCCCACAACCAGGAGCGAGATTTTTACTCAGTTATGACAACAACCACCAGAAGCATGTGGAGTCTGCAAAAATTGCCTAGCAACATTCCAAATGTTGGGTGTGGAAAGGGGCCAGAAGTCTGTCCTGGGGCGGGTGGGTGTGACTCCTCTTCCCAGTACAGTGTGTGCTGTTCTCAGAGGAGCGTGAAGTTTAAAAAATCAGAACAGTCACTTCGGATTTCGGTTAGGATGTTGCTGTCATCAAACTGTAACATCGTGCCTGCCATGTGATTAGCTGGAGGAGGCAGGGCCTTGGTTTCTGATTTCTTCTGGCATTTCTGTTTTAAAGATGAATTATTCTAGAAACGTTTATTAAGCACCTTCTCAGGGTCTAAGGCACGGTGCTGTGCTCTGAAGACAAACAAAACAAAACAAAACAAACGTTTCCAGCAGCTGTAGGGAGGAAGGAACCCTGGCAGGTGTGTATGTGAAGTTGGGGTCTCATGAATGCTAAGCAGCCAGTCTCGTCCAAAGCTTTGTCTCCAGCCCCTATTGCTGAGTCTTTTTATCTTTTTACTTGATGGTATGGGAATTGAAGCCAGGGCCTTCACACTGAGCTATATCCCCAAACCTTCTTTTATTTATTTTGAGACACTATCTACCCAAGTCAATAAGTTGCCTGGGCTGCTGCCCTTGCACTGTCCAAATCCTCCCAATTTAGGAAGCAAATTAATTTTTTTTTTTTTTTTTTGTCTTTTTGAGGCAGGGTTTCACTATGCAGAGTGCTGGGATTACACACTTTGCCTTCATTAAACCTTTATGTAAGTTTGTTTTTTTCTCCCTTCATTGGTCATAAAATAGTGAATACCTAAACTACATCAAAACACGGCAGTAAACAAGATAGAGAAGTCCCTACCCTGAAGGTCCTACCAAAGGGTTTCTAGAAAGGGATAGCAACAACGTGGAGCAGTGCCTGGGTTGGTGGCGCCCGCCTGTAATCCCAGCACTTGCAAGGCTGAGGCAAAAGGATCCTCGCAAGTTGGAGACCAGCCTGGGCTACAAAGTGAGCTCAAGGCCAGCCTGAACTGCATGGTGAGACCCTGTCTTCAAAATGCCAAAAAAAAAAGAGTCACCTAGAACCTGGTTATGGCCATAAAGCAGGATACTGTGAAAGAGTGGCTATGTTGCCAGGGCTGGTGGGCTTGCCTGATTCACAGTGGGGTACACGGAGTCCTTAGCGGGAGGGACTCTGGAACAAAGGAGGTGGGGACAGGAGTCCGAGGGACTTTGGAGTTCCCATTTACAGAGATGGCACACTTTATGTACAACTCCAAAGTTAATTAAAAAAAAAAGCAGTAATTTTTAAAGGTTATTTACATCCACATATTATGGGGAAAATGTTAACTGTCCCTATCAAAGAATTTCGTCATGAGAAATGACAACAGGAGAGGTATTAGGGGGCTGGTGCTACCAACCATCCCTTGACTCTGGGTGTTGGGGTCATAGAAAACCTCTCCCTAAATGTCCCCATGTAAAGTTCCGGTCCTCTGAAACTTAGCCCCTTTAAATCTAGGTTCCCAGGCCAAAAAGACATGTTTTACATCAGCTAGCGAATGTCTAACCTTTCACTGCATCATCAGTTGTGATGCGAGGAACTTCTCTGTGGTGAGTACCAAGTTACATTTTCATTTACAAAAGTCTGTCAGCACATCGCCTAGCAGAGTTAATGAGCACAGAGAAATGTGTTCAGTAATGTGAATCAAAAAAGTCCACATTAATAAACCTGAAATACACAATCTCTGACGTTCAGAATTCAGAAATGTGTTCAAACCTAATGCAAATTAGACAGTGCAAATTCTTTCTGGAGGACAGTTTGGCAGCTTGTAGCCCTTGCGACAAGGTCTCACTACGCAGTTCAGGCTGGCCTTGAGCTCACTTTGTAGCCCAGGCTGAAGTTAGCAACGATCTTCCTGCCTCACCCTCCTGAGTGCTGGGATTACAGGCGTACACCACCATGCCCTGCTATACTCTCAATCAGTAATTCTCCAATAAGTTGTCCTAAGGAATACAAAAAACACCAAAAGTAACAATATTCACCGCGGGGTTATTTACAACAGAAACGTGTATGTGTGGTCAGACATTCAATCACCGTTTGACAGGGCAGGGAGTCTTTTTTCTTTCCCCTCAAGGTGCACTTTGCAAGGAGGGCAGTGGCTTTGCCCATACTGGGCTGCGCGCTGGCGAAGAGACGAAAACACCGCGGTGGTGAGGCGCGCACTTGGCTTTGGTGCAGCTTTTGTTCGCCGGGGTCCAGAGGGGACCGCGGGCTCGGAGGGTTCGCCTCGGAGCGGACACGGCCGCAGCCACACGAGGGGAGAGAGGGTCAATGCAACCGAGAGTTCGCAAGGGTCCCGAGGCGGGGTCAGCTCTGCCGGCCTCCAGCTCGATCTTGGAGCGCGCGGCCCTGCCCACAGCGCCCCAGGGCCGCCCACTTGGGGGCGGCGGCCGCCACGCGGCCTCCGGATGCTTCCGGGCTGCAGAGACTCAGACGCGCAGCCTGGCCGCCTGTCCCGTCTTAGACTCCAGGGCGCCGGTGTAACGGCGAGGCGTCTTTTCCAGCTGAATCCGCCAAAGTGAGCCTGCTCCCTTCCCCCGGCCCGGGCCCCCGCGGGCTGTGATCCGTGCCACCGCCCTCAGTGCAGGCCTGGAGTCGCGCCGAACGGAGGGCGGAGCCCGCGCTTTCGCGCCAAAATCGCGTAGCTAGCCCCGCCTTCTCGGGCGACGTCGCGCCCTCCTGTTTTTTCAAACCCCGAGCTGGGCGGGGATTGGTGGGCTACGCGCTCACGTGTTTAACGGTCGCGGGAAGCCGCGGAGCCCAAACTTGCGGCAGGAGCGAAGGAGTGACTAGCTTCGGCGCCCGGGCCGCCCAGCTTGTGTGGGATAGTGCGCGCCGCCGCCGCCGGTCGCCCGCAGCCTGCAGCCTTCCCGAAGCCGCCGCCGGCCCGGAGCCCCCGCGGCCCAGCGCGCCCAGCCGCACGTGGCGGGCCCGCCCCCTGGGCCGGCCACGTCCAGACTCCGCGGCCGCCGCCTTCGCTGCTCCGCAGCGGCCCCCGCTCCACCATGAGCTTCCTCAGCCGGCAGCAGCCGCCGCCTTCCCGCCGCGCAGGGGCCGCCTGCAGCTTGCGGCAGAAGCTGATCTTCTCCCCCTGCAGCGACTGTGAGGAGGAGGAGGAGGAAGAGGAGGAGGAGGAGGGCAGCGGCCACAGCACCGGCGAGGACTCGGCCTTCCAGGAGCCCGACTCGCCGCTGCCGCCGGCGCGGAGCCCCCCGGAGCCGGGGCCCGAGAGCCAGCGCGCGCCCGGCGCGGCGCCCGGCAGCCCCGGGGCGCTGGAGGAGGACATACTGCTGAGGGGCGCCGGCGCGGACGCGGCGGGCGCCGGCGCCGAAGGCGACTCGTGGGAGGAGGAGGGCTTCGGCTCGTCGTCGCCGGTCAAGTCCCCGGCCGCCGCCTACTTCCTAGGCAGCGCCTTCTCGCCGGTGCGCTGCGGCGGGCGGGCGGGCGAGGGCCCGCGCTCCCCGCGTCCGGAGCCGCCCGGCACCCCACCGCACAAGACCTTCCGTAAGCTGCGGCTCTTCGACACCCCGCACA
Organism: Dinomys branickii; assembly: GCA_004027595.1. Classification (NCBI taxonomy): domain Eukaryota; kingdom Metazoa; phylum Chordata; class Mammalia; order Rodentia; family Dinomyidae; genus Dinomys; species Dinomys branickii. The sequence goes on from PVLD010027129.1 coordinate 10,977, forward strand.
CGCCCAAGGTGAGCGGCCGGCGGCCCCCTGCTGGCCCGGCGCGGCGGCCGTTAGGGTTATGTAACTGAACAATGGGCCCCGTCTGCGACGCCCTCGTTTTGCAAATGGGCGGGCGGCCGCGCGTCCCTGTGGCGGGGGAGCCGCGGCGTCTGGGCCCCAGTGCGTGGCTGGCGCGGGCGCCCCGGCCCCCAGACACTGCCGGGCCGGATGGCTCCTTGGAAAACGCGGCGATCGGGCCTGCAATTTGGGCGGCCGGGCTCACACGGTGTTTGGGTCTTTAAAAGAAAAAATTGCCGTGCGCTTTTCGGTTCGGGTTCCGCAGCCTTAGTAGGAGTTTGGTGCGGAGGTTGAGCTGACCTTCCCCGCACTTGGAATTTTAAAGACCCAGAAACAAAATCCCCCAGCGCCGAAGTCACCCTGGGGCGCGGCGTCGGGTAAATGACCGTTGCCGTCCGCGGGTTTGCAGAGCCCCGGTGTGGTTGGCGGTGTGGAAGGTTAGGGCCATGGAGCTGGTGTTTGATCGCTTAAGTAGGTGTGGAGGACCTGAGTGGGGAAATGGCCCGTGAGTGTGCTGACCGCCGCTGCTAGAGCTTTGAGGAGCCACAGCCCGATAAGCATGGACACTGCCCGAGATGAGGCCAGAGTGGGATTTGTAGGGCTCATGTGGGAAGTGGACCTTTAAAGGCGAGACCCCAGTGACTTCAGTGTTAGTCACAAACCCGGGCGCTGTGCTTTGCAGGCCAGCTGTTTATTAGGAGGCTTGCCGGAGGCGAGCTCCGGGAGCCAGGGGAGGAGTTGTGCGGAGGTGGCCTTGCAAAACCCGTTTAGAAGGGGACGGCAATCTTTTACAGGACTGTTTTCTATCTTTGGATGAGTTTGGGTTTAGTCAGCATAAATGCTCTTTTTAAGGCTAGAGACTTATTTTACTTGGCTGTCTTTTTCAGCCTCTGCCTCCTGTATTAGCCACTGTTTAGATTTTTTGGTGGGGGCGTTCTTTCTGAGACAGGGTCTCACTTTGCAGTTCAGGCTGGCCTTGAGCTTACATTGTAGCCCAGGCTGCTCTCGAACTCGCTACGATCTCCCTGCCTCAGCTTCCTGAGTGCTGTGATTACAGGCGTGCGCTGCCACGCCCAGTTGATGTATTTTGTATGAAATACAACAAAGGCTTGTGCACTGCATTTGGAGTTTTTTGGGGGGGAGGGATCCAACCTAGGACCTCCCACTGGGCCAGGTGATTGCTCTTCTGCTAAGCTAGTGCCCAACCCTTGTGCTGCTGAAGCGAGCACAGCCTGTTGAAATCAGATGAAGGCTGACTCTATAGGAAGGCTCCTAAAGATTTTATTTTTCCTCTTTTAGAGTTTGCTTTCCAAAGCTCGAGGAATTGATTCCAGCTCTGTCAGACTCCGGGGTTCTCTTTTCATGGACACAGAAAAATCAGGAAAAAGAGAGTATGATATACGACTCACTCCTCAAGTGAATATCAACCCTTTTACCCCGGACTCGCTGTTGCTTCATTCGTCAGGACAGTGTCGAGGACGAAAGAGAGCACATTGGAATGAGTAAGCCACGTATCAATAGTCACGTCCCATCACCCATGATTGATTTGGTGTACTTAACAAAATTGAGTTTCTACTGAATGGGATGGTGGTTTGTATTCTGAAATTTGTTCTCCTGTTTCTCAGTAGATAGGTAGGCAGTAAGCAGTTGTAGGAAAGGAGTGTGAGAAAGGAAGGTCCTTGGGAATTTGTTGTCAAAAATGAAAGGCAGAGAATTTATTTTTTTAAATTTACTTATTTTTGCGTTTTTGAGGCGAGGTTTCACTATGCAATTCAGGCTGGCCTTGAACTCACTTTGTAACCCAGGCTGGCTTAAGAATCCTGGCGATTCCCCTGTGTCAGCCTCCCAAGTGCTGGCATTACAGGTGTGTGCCACCAGGCATTGCCCAGGTAGAGAGTTGGGAAAGGTTTTAGTTCTGGTTTGTGGTGGTATTGACTTCTAATCAGTGAAGATATCTCAAAAGTCTGCACGGACTTTCTCATCAACTGGATTGAATCTTGTGATTACAAAGTCAAACACTTTCGCTTTTCTCCATTAAAATTTCATTGCATTAAAAACACAAAAGGGGCTGGGGATAGCTCAGTGGAATAAGCGCCTGCCTAGCAGGCGCAGGGTCCTGAGTTCAATCCCCAGTACCGCCAAAAAAAAAGAAAACAACAAAAAAAAATAAAAACACAAAAAATTTCATTGCAGTTTAGATTTAACAGGTACTTTTGCATCTGAGGTTGATTAATCTGTCAAATATATTGATGAAAAAATATGTACTTTTTTTTAGTTCCTGTGAAGACATGGAAGTCAGTGATTATGAGTTTGAAGATGAAACAAGACCTGCTAAAGTAAATAGCTTTTTTATTTTATTATTCCTGAAATTTGTTTTTCTACCTCCTAACTTTTTTTCCTCCTAACATTCTAATACACATCTTACATAAGTGCAGATGTATAAGGTATAATGGTTTTTAAGTTTTGTACAAAGATACCACTGTAATAAAAAAAATTTTGTGTTTATTATATATGGATATCCTTTCATTACAGAGAATTACAATTACTGAAAGCAATATGAAGTCACGGTATACAACAGAATTTTATGAACTGGAGAAAATTGGCTCTGGAGAATTCGGTTCTGTATTTAAGTGTGTGAAGAGGCTGGATGGATGCATTTATGCCATTAAACGATCAAAAAAGCCATTGGCTGGTTCTGTTGATGAGTATGTATTCAACATTTTTGTGTATTGCCATTTTTTGTCTCCTAATAGTTTTACAAACATTAAGGTTTTAGGTGATAATACTGAATTTAATTTTTCATTGGTTATTTATTTATTTATTTTTGGTCTTTTTGAAACAGGCTATGCTGTTCAGGCTGGCCTTGAGCTCACTTTGTAGCCCAGGCTGGTCTCAAACTCACAATGATCCTTCTGCCTCAGCCTCCCATGCTGGGATTACAGGCATGCACCACCATGCCAGGCTTGGTTGTTTGAGTCATGGTCTCACTGTGTAGTTCAGGCTGCACTTAAACTCACTGTGTAGCCCAGGCTGGCCCAGAATTCAAGGTGATCCTTCTACCTCCACCTCTTGAGTGGTGGTATTACAGGTATGGTGCCTGAAAAGTCTTTGTTTTTGAGATAGGGTCTTGATGTGTATTCTGGGCTGCTCTTAAACTCACTTTGTAATCCAGGCTGCCTGGAACTCTATGCGATCCTTCTTCCTCAGGCTCCTGAGTGCTGGGATTATAGGCATGTGCCACCATGCCTGGTAATTCAAGGTTTTTGTCTTTTTGAGACAGGGTCTTACTCTGTGCTTCACGTTGTAGCCCACACTGGTCTTGAACTTGCAGCAATCCTCCTGCCTCAGCCTCTGGAGTGATGGGCTTACAGCTGTGGGCCATCCCACCCAGCTTCAGTTCATTCTTGAGTAAAAATGATTTACATTTCTATTAATCTCATTTTTCTTAGGCAGAATGCTTTGAGAGAAGTATATGCTCATGCAGTGCTTGGACAGCATTCTCACGTGGTTCGCTATTTTTCTGCCTGGGCAGAAGATGATCATATGCTTATACAGAATGAGTATTGTAATGGTGAGTAACACAATGGTTTGCTTGTAAATTTGTGGGCCTAAGAAAATGAGCAACAAAGTAATAGCTCAGATTGTCTTCCTGTGGCTTCTCCTCTGTCCTGCTTCTGTGCGTGTCTCTGGCTGTCTCCATCTCTTAACAAATCACAGGTCAGAGACCTGACATGAATTACAAGTGTAGATGGTTAAATCCTTGTCCCTTCAGAAGCATCTTTTTTTTTCCTCCTGAAGCATCTTATATATACTTTAGTGGTAGAATTTTGTGCACTACTTACAGGCTTGTTACTCAGATCAAACCAAGCTTCTGGAGAGGAATGGTGGCCTGCCATGTATATTCTTATGTCCCTAGCACCTATGATAGTGTGGGAGGGCACATAGTAATTAAGATTGTCTAAGTCAGCCGGAGTGTTGGCACAGGCACAGACATGCCTGTAATTCTAGCATTCAGGAGCCTGAGGCAGGAGTATCACTGAGTTCCTGGCCAGGTCCTGAAGTATAGCATGACCTTGTTTCAAGAAGCAAGCCCCCCTCCAAAAAAATTCAGAGTTTGTTTGCTGCTGCTGTAATGTCTCAGATTGGCTCATTGGCATCTCAGGGCCTTCATGTACATCATTCCACAGTGAAAGGCAAAAGAGCAATAGAAGCCTGGATTTGCCTTTTAAAAAACATGTATTCATGAGAGAAAAATAGTCTATTTCTGAAAGTGGATCCCTTACGACCTGTGTACTTGATAGGCCCCATCTCACAGCGTTGTTGGCTTGAGGGTTAAATTTTCCATATATGAACTTCGAAGGATGCCGCAGCATGGATGTTTATTGAATGGATTCTCACTGCATCTACCCTTACTTTTCCTTTTCTTGGGGCAGTACTGTGTATTGAGCCCAGGGCCTTGTGCATCCTGCCAAAATAGTCAACACTAAGAGACATGCCAATCCTTACTAAATTTTATTAAGAGACAGAATCTGGCTAACTTGCCTGCTGGGTGGCCTTGAACTTGTGACCCTTTTTTTTTTTTAAACTTGTGATGGTGCTCTTGCTTTAGCCCCCCTGTATTTGTGATTATAAGCATGTACCTCCATACTTAGCTCCATTTAATTTTGTGCTTCTAATACCAATGTTGATTAGTGATAAAGAACTGAGACTCTTCATGGACCTTAATTTAGCAATTTCCTCACACGCCCTGAGATCTTTTATCCCCGCATCTACCCAACCTACTGTAAAAGAGTCTACCATTTCTGTTAAGTAAATTATGCTCTTAATCTGGCCTCGAACTTGAAATGATCCACCTGCCTCAGCCTCCTGAGTGCTGGGATTACAGGTGTGCACCACCACTCCGGGTTCATGCTCTTAATTTTCTAGTTGTCTATTCCCTTCCCTCTATCCCCAAATTGAAACAGTACAACTTTAAACTTTCTTGTAGCTTTCAGTTTCCCTAACCCCTTCAAAGACTGTAGTATCCTTTTTTCATTAAAAGTCCTGGTCTGAATTCTTTCTGATCCTTTTAGGAATCTGGCCTAGTGTGGAATCTAGAGGCTGAGGTAGGAGGATCATTGTGAGTTTGAGACCAACCTGGGCTACAAAGTGAGCTCAAGGCCAGCCTGAACTGCATAGCAAGAACCTGTCTCAAAAAGATTAAAAAAAAAGGAATTTGTTCTCATATACCTACATCTTTCTATGTAATTATTTATTTCCTATGATTAGAGAATTTAGAGTTTAGTAAACACTGGAAATAGCATGGATTTATTGTTTTTCCTTGAATATTAATACTAGCAATCTCATAGCTTTTGAATAAAACTGTAGGCAAAGTATTTAGGTCCTCCATATTTACAAAGGACAAAACAAATGAAAGATCCATTTTTGAACTCATTTTCTTATTATGTTATTAGTTCAATACACTTGAAAGTACTTTGTTTTACAGTTCTTGAAATGTTTCTAGTCATACCATCAAAAATATGTAGCTGGTCTCCTATTACCTTGTGGCCTGTTCTATGTCTTAATCCTTAACTTTTCAGTTACTATCTTTAATTTAGAACAGCTTGACCATAATGTCTTTATTTAATATTTGCTAGATGTCATCTTTTACTGTCTTGTTTTTTCTCATCTTGTTGTCAGTACACTCCCAGCCCATAGTTTTTAATTTTAAAAATTGTACATTTTATTATTTAGCCTTATTCAAATTATAAGACTTCTTTCTTCATATCCGTTGACCTTTCTGATACTCCTACCCTGGCTCTGATTTTATAGGTACTAAGCTTTAGACAGATGTCCTTCCCCCAACCACGTAGAATTTAACAACTCATTTCTTTTGATGCAAGTCTTACGCACGCCAGCCAAGTGCTCTTCTACTGAGCCATATCCCTAGTGGAAAAGGGATATTCTCAGTCATAGGAAATGTAGTATAGATTAAAACTGCAAAGATACTGGATTTTACCTATAGAATTTATAGATAGGTGCAGTAGCACAGGCCTGTGAACTTAGTACTTGGGAGACTGAGGCAGGGAGACTGAGGCAAGAGGATCACTGAGAGTTCAAGGACAGCTTGTTTTTTGCAGTACTGGGGATCAAACTGAGGACCTTGCGCTTGCCAGGCAGGTTCTTAATTATTCCCAGCCCCAAGGACAGTTTGAAGTACACTGAGACTGTCTTAAAAAAAAGAAAAAAATTATTGTAGGCTATTACTAAGGGTGTAGGGAAAGAGGTATTTTCATGCTGATAATAGACATGGGGGATAATGTATATGTCCTAGAGACGCATACATTAAAATGGATGTTCTCTTTTACACGAGGTTTTGTTCTAGCAGACACTCCCTGCTGGTGAAGTAACTTACGGATATGTTAGGTCATGTAATGCAGTAACAAAGGCTTGGAAAGAGCTGGGCATGGTTGCACATGCCTGTGACAGCACTTGGGAGGTGGAGGCAAGAGGATCTCCAGGAGTTTGAGACCAGACTGGGTTATGTAGTTCAAGGCCAGTCTGGACTGCAAAGTGAGAGTCTTTTGCATAAGAAAAGAGAAGGCTCTTGAAAAAAACAAAGGGTTGGAAATAAGTTTTAAATGTTTGTTAATGGGGGGGGATTAGTACAGTACCATTCCCTAGACACCAGAATTTTTCTTAGTATTTTGGCTTTTTTGAGACAGGGTCTCACTGTGTTGTTCAAGCTGGCCTTGAGCTCACTTTGTAGCCCCCGCTGGCCTTGAACTCACAAGGGTCCTATCTTAGCCTCACTTCAAGCTGGGTGTGGTGATGTAGACATGTAATCCCAGCACTTGGGAAGCTGAGAGGTAGGACAAATTCCCAGAGTTTGAGGCCAGCCTAGGCTACATAGCCAGACCCTATCTTTCAAAAAAGAAAAAAGTCTTTCAAAAAAATTACATAAGGGCCCGGGGATAGAGCTCAGTGATACAGCATCTGCCTGGCAAGTACAAGGTCTTGGCACCAACAAAACCGTAAGAAGGATGAGTGTGGTGAGACACAGGTATAATCTCAGCACTAAAGAAGGTAGAACACAAGTTCGAGGCCCACTAGCCTATACAGCAAGACTATTTCCAAAAACAAAAGAGCTAGTGCTGTCTGTAATGCCAGCAGTCTAGAAGGCTAAGGTAGAAGGATCAAAAGTTTGAGCTTACACTGAGCAACCTAGTGACATAGAAAGCGACTTAGTGAGACCTGTCTTAAGGAAAAAAAGCTGAGGATGTAGCTCGGTGTAAAGGCCTTGGATTCGGTCTTCAGTATGATCCCTCCTTACCCTACAAATACATAAGAAACTGATAATAATGGTGTATAGTATTCTGGGAAAAAGCATCAGGTAAGTTGTTAGGGTTTAAGGGTGGAGAGATTTTTAAGTTGTATTTCTTTTTTTGAACTCAAGGACCTTGTGCCTGCCAGGCAGATGCTGTGTTCCTGAGCTCAATCCCCAGCCTTGAATTGTATTTCTGGCCTTATGAATGTATAACCTGTTAGGAGAATAAAGGAAAATTTGATTTCACAAGCAGGTTGAAAGGAGAGTTCCTGTAAATGGCTCCTTTCTTCATTGATCCAAGGATCATTCGTAGAGAGGGATGGAAGAAGAGTAAGTCTTCCAGAAACAAGAAAACTAACTTTTTCTGTTTTTGTTTTTTGTTAGGTGGAAGTTTAGCTGATGCTATAAGTGAAAACTACAGAATCATGAGTTACTTTAAAGAACTAGAGTTGAAGGATCTCCTTGTGCAAGTTGGCCGGGGTTTAAGATACATTCATTCAATGTCTTTGGTTCACATGGATATAAAACCTAGTAAGTATTACAAAACTTCTGACCTGTGTTCTCTGGGGTTATAGAAAATCAACTCATAACAAAAAGTTTTTTCATTGTTTTAACATCTTTGCTGGTTGTGGTGGCACACTCCTGTGTTCCCAGCACTCTTGGGAGGCTGGGGCAGGAGGATTGTTGCAAGTTTGTGACCAGCCTGGGCTACAGAGTGAGCTCAAGGCCAGCCTGAACTGCATAGCGACACCTTGCCTCAAAAATAAATAGATGAGTGCATGCGTGAGTCTTTGACTCACTTATCCGCATCAGTATTGTTTTATGCCTTCTGTTTGTCTCTTAGTTGCCCCCAAAATTTGACATAATAAAGCTTGGAATTTTTCACTGTATTTTATAGCACCTAAGCAGGTCTAAAGTAGGATGCTGATAGGGAGGCTACTAACCTCCTGTCTAAAACATGTTATACTAGTCCGTATTAAAATTGCCCTTTTTTTTTTTTAATTTTTTTTTTTGTCTTTTTGAGACAGCCTCTCTCTGTGCACTTCAGGCTGGCCTTGAATGCAGTTTGTAGTTGAGGCTGGCTGCTGACTTACAGTGATCGTCCTGCCTCAGGCTCCCAGGTGCTGGAACTACAGCCCTGTGCCACCACACCTGGCTTCCCCTACTTAACAAGATGTCTTTTTTTTTTTTTTAAGTACAAAAACATATTGACAGACACCAATTATCATAAAAAATAGTACAATCACAACTAATCTATAGACAAGGTGATATGGTCTCAACAGTGGTTATTGCTTTATCCATTGATATCTTCGAATTGTAAATGTATGAACCCATATACAGACATGCAAATTTAGCCAGACAGTTAATCCTCTCGATGTCTTACTTTTTGTTGTTTCATTGTATCATTTTGCTTGTTCTTTCCCTGTTGTATTTCCTATCAATTGGTAGTTGTAACTAAGGATTAATAGATACTTTAGGCTAGGTGTTCTCAAGTTAAATTTTACAGGTTTTTCTGTTGAAGAAATGTTTTGATTCATGGGAATTTGTTATTTTATATTCCTTAATTCTGAGTTATGTGTAGATTTTTTAATTTGTAAATTAATAACCCACTAAATGTAGAGAACATATTCTCAGGAAATACAGCCTAGTTCTTGTTCCTTGATATCCTTTAATTGAATTTGAGGTAGAACATGAGACACTGTTTTGAAAAACTTTCTGAATGATTTTGGTGTTTGACTTTGTAAACTTTGGTTAATTAATACTACTGTGAGTTAGGCTTATATAATTTAACTGTTTAACAGGTAATATTTTCATATCTCGGACTTCCATCCCAAATGCTGCCTCTGAAGAAGGAGATGAGGATGACTGGGTATCCAACAGAGTTGTGTTTAAAATAGGTAAGGAAGAAAGATAACTAGAATGCTAGGTTAAAATCAAGAGAAGAGGCTGTTTTGATGTTTTCATTTTGTTTTTGTTTTTGTTTTTGATCCTCTCGAGACAGGGTCTATGCAGTTCAGGCCGGCCTTGAGTTCACTGTGTAGCCCAGGCTGGTCTCTTAACTCTCAACGATCCTCCTGCCTCAGCCTGCTGAGGGCTGGAATTACAGGTGTGCGCCACCACGCCTGACCTTTTTCTCATTCTTTGGAGATAGGGTCTGAATTGCCCAGGTTGGACTCAAACTTTGAATCTTCCTGTCTCAGCCTCCTTCAGTGCTGGGATTCCAGGCATGTGTAGCCACACCCAGTGGGTTTTAATTCTTGACTGTGCTTTTTTTCAATACTTTCAGGTGATCTTGGGCATGTAACAAGAATCTCTAGTCCACAAGTTGAAGAAGGTGATAGTCGTTTTCTTGCAAATGAAGTTTTACAGGAGGTAATTGGTCTTCTGTTTTTTTGTTTGGTACCGCCAATCAAACTCAGGACCTTGTGCTTGCTAGGTAGGCGTTTGTACTGCTGAGCTGTATCCCCAGTCCAAATTGTTCTTTAGTAAAACTTTTCTTAGGGTAAGAGCAGACCACTGAAAGAGTGTTACTTTTTATTTGTACCATTTATCAGTTGATAGAATATATGTTATTAAAATGTATTGAAAATGTAAGAAGTAGAAGTAGTACTTCTGAGCCGTCTCCCGGGAGGGTTGCAGTTTAACAACACTGTGAAAGCAGAAGTTCCAAGTATTACTTGCAGAATTTTAAAATTGAACAGCATATTTGGAGATCAAAATAACAGAATCTGTCAGTACTTTAAAATCATGTAAGGTGGGCGTGGTGGCCCACGCCTGTAATCACAGCATTGGGGAGGCTGAGGCAGGAGGATTGCTGCAAGTTTGAGGGCAGCCTGGGCTACAAAGTGAGTT